>KK120525.1:122715-196665 GCA_000611955.2 Stegodyphus mimosarum | reverse complement strand
CCCCCCCCCCCCGAAAAAAAAGTATGTGTATGTGTATATATATAAAGCAAACTTAGATGTAAGGAACAACAGAATTATGATTGTGTAGAATGTTGAATCCATACTGAAAAGCAAACTTGGCAGCTGAAGAAAATTAATTTTCAACTTTATTTCAATTGACATTTGCAGCTACAATTCACTTGGCACTCTAATCATGCCTATTTAAGAACATTTACAGTTTTGAAACTATTGTAATAGGAAGAAAAGCAACATTCCAGCGTGTTAACAGCAAGACAGCTAGAAGCAAAAGTGTACAGTTATACAATATGAAAGTTCATTTCTAAATTCTGATTATATCTAATTCTGAATTCTGAATTAGCTACATCATCAGCATTATGCAAGTCATATGATATGGACTAATCACGAAATGACGCAGTCCAAAAAAGGCATTACTACTTTTAGAACAGAGAGAGGAAATACTCAAATTAAAAATGAGGAATCAAGGGGCTATTGTTTTGATTTACATATTTTTTATCTTACACAAACATATATACACACATGCATATATATATGTATGTATGTATATGGCATACTTAAGTGTATTTTTTTCCCTTATGAGAAGTTTACATAATTTTATAGTACATAATCATGTTGTGTATGCTGCCTTTCAAAAAGAACACCACTGAACAAAGTTAACAATTTTTCTTACAAATTAAACTATCCAAAAGTACTTGCGTTGTATAAGATCCTAAACAACCCATGAACCTTGATGATCGTGAACTCATGTAAATCATGTATTTCAAAAGTGTAGGTTAACATACCAAGAACACAAGAATCAATATCAAATTTAAAGAATACCTTTAGTATTTATTTTTTAATTAAATCAAACATGTCAATTTCAATCTGATAATAAAGTTAAATTAACCCCCCCCCCAGGGGAGAAAAAAAAATTAACACTTAACACAGAACATTTATATTTATTTCTAACAATCCAGTAATTCAAAAATAAAACATTTTTCAATTTTAGTAACTACTTATTAAGTAACAGCATAACTACTTATTAAGTAACAGCATAACTACTTCTTTTAAGTAAAATTTTATAAAATTCATTTCACCTTAGTATTGCACTGTAAAAATAAAGAGTACTACTATTCCTAACAAACCTTAAATTTTATATCTTATCATTGCACAGTAAAAACAAGATCTTCTAACATTCAGATTCAATTAACAGAATTTCCACCCCCCTTTTTAGGAAAGACAAGAATATTAACACAGGAGCAATTCTATCTCAGTTTACAATTACCTTTAACTCTGTGAAGTAAACTCATCAAATAAACAAAATTTTAATTTCCTTAGAATACAGACATTTTAAAATGAAACCATAATTACATTTTTCTATTTTGTTTTGAATAAGTCTCTTACTATCATAGCTAACTATAAACTGATTAAAAGTCGAAAACCTTTTTTTTCCCCCAAATTTAAGTTAAGAGCTAATCAAATACAAAAATAAAATTTTTCTTATCTCAGCATCATTCTTGACATCCAGACTCTCGTGACGAATCAAACGGTAAACAACGTCGGTTGTGACTGAGACTACTGCACCTCTGTCGATGTTAGGAAATGGATTCAGACCAAGGAAGACATGAAATTCTGCCTATTCCGAATCAATTTTATGTTGAATGGATGGATGGGGTAGTCTGTGCTGGCAGACTGTGGTGGGAATTTCATTGTGAGGGTAAAGAAATAGTACAAACATCATCAGATGTAATTATTTGAATCAATTTAACTTTGAATGGATGGATGGGGCAGTCTGAGCTCAATGAAGCTGGTGCATTTTTCGGCGATATTCAGTTGAATCCAAAAAACTAACAGAGATTTAATCAGTTCTCGGGCCATGGCCACGAGAGCTTAGGTTAAAATTATCCATCACCAAGTTGAGGTGAACAAATCCCGCTACCAAGCAAGAGCCTACAGCATAGCGGAGACAGGTAGCAAAAGAGGACGAACAACACCTGCAACGGCTTTTTGTTAAGAGAGGAAGCCCACAAAACGCCAAAACCCGCTAAAAGGGGTGAAAAATCCAGTACAAACCCTACTTACACCCCTGTAAAATTTCTCCTTTTTCCGAGGTGTTGAACTAAACACAAATTCAAAGCTCGCCAAACTAATGCCAAGAATTCGGGAACACGTGCAAGGTCAACTAGCAAATCTAAAAGTCAACCCACTCGAAATCTCCTTAACACGTAAGCTAAGTCTTAAAATTCAACTAAAAAGTGCATCTTTTTCAATTCCTTCCCCCATTATTCTCATCGCAAAGCAAAGTGTAAAATTCAGTTAATAATTAACTGTATCTTAAAATCTGTTAAGGCTAGAATTGTGAAAGTGATCTTAAATTAAAAAGCTAATTTTTCTTCTTCCAGTGATATAAATTAAAAATAAGTAAACCCAAGTTAAGTAATATAAAATCAAGTTTCTTACGCAGAAAAAGCACCCAATTCCATTGTGTATTTTAGCACGTTTACGAGTAGCGAGTGGAAAATACGTATCAATCTTAACTATCAAAAACCCTAATTAAAATTAAACAAAAAGCAAGATATTAAATAAAATACGCATTGTGTGGCATAAATTTAGAATAATAATAAAATTAACTCTTAATAAGTCATAACTTAAATAATTAAGTGAATTTGCTACACAACATTCATCTACATACAATAATACATATTAATAATTTATCTAAATAATCACATTTTTCTTGTCTTGATGGTACCATATAATCACTGAAATCAATTATGAAACATGCCATGCCAATAATTAAAAGACACACAGTTTTCAAAATACTAGTCAGTGTAAGAATGCTAACAAATCATAATATATTTTAATAATACTTGTATGCTAAGGCATGTGCACAGGATATATACTAATCAGTGTAAGAATGCTAATAGATCATAACATATTTTAATAATACTTGTATGTTAAGGCATGTACACAGATATAAGATTATCACTAAAATTCAGCATTCCAACTATAGCACACATAATTTGGATGTTAATTTATAACAGTCATATACAGTTCTTTAAGACAAATAGTTTGACTATCATAAATTGATGTGCAATTACTTGATAAGGTCACTGTTATCAGTATTGGTTAATATTCACTAATATATTAATTAAAACTGATTTTTGTAATTTCTTTTTGTTATGCATCTTTAAAATACATAAAAATATTTCTTAAGAATTTCTCTCATATAACTGCCATCGATGGTACAGTGCTTAGTGGAAGCTAACTTCTAGCCTAAAACGGTGGGTATGGATTTCACTTCACTGTACGGATGAGCTTCTTCTCCCCATAGGGGTACAATATTTATTTAGCCCCTATGGTGTCAATGCTTTCAGTGCTGAGATGGCTGAATGATTCATGAGCTCAGACATTCTTGATTAATACTCTCCCTAAGTGGCCAGTCATTTAAAAAACAATTCCTCATTTTTAGATAAAACTTTGATGCTTCATTTCATGTTTAAGTTGCTTGTAACCAAAAGCTGACAATGCCAGTTAATTGCAGAATTGAAATATTTTTCTACTGAGAATAAAAATAAAAATCAAAGCCTTAACTGCTCTCATTCTTGATTATTTGTTTCCAGTATGTCACAAATAAGAATATTCTATCTCTCTCCCTTCATAAATTTCAATGCCATAAATAGAAAATGATATAAGCTTAATTAGAAACTATTTATTTAATGAAGCTAAAAAAAACACACATTCAACAATGCAAAAAAAAAAGTACTATCTAGAAATTTGTGCACTAGAATTACAAATTGCTTTTATAAGAGTCCTGCTTAAAACAAATCTGAAAGAACATAAATTAAAGAGCCATTACATTATCACCACCTTCCATCTATAACAACAGGCTTGCCCAGGAACAAACAACTGCACGTACGTGGCTGGAGTATATACAGCGGCTATGCATTGTCTTGCGACATAATGGGAAAAGCAGCTAATTTACCAGACTTCAATAAAGGTCAAATCGTTATGGCTTGGTGACTGGGAACATCAATATCAGAAACAGCGTGTTTAATGAGCTGTTCACGTGCAGTTGTCGTAAGCACATATCGAACATGGTGTATGGATGGTGAAATGATAAGTCGCCAGCCAGCAGTGCGTCATCGACTGCGCATCGATCCCAGAGAAGAACGTAGATTGCTATACATTGTTCGCCATGACCAAAGAGCTACAACAGCTAAAATCACCACCAGCTACAACAGTGGCAACCCAGACAGTGTTTCTCAACACACTGTGCAGCATGCATTGCTGCATATGGGTCTACGTAGCCAGAGGCCGAAGCATGTCCCTGCACTCACGGCAGATCAGCACTGCTGCATCTGCAATGGGCTAAGAAACATCAGAATTTGACATTAGAAGAATGCAAGAAAGTTGCAAGGTCCGATGAATCACGTTTTAATCGAAACCTTGGCTCCCAGTGGCAGGGGTATTGTGGTGTGGACAATGTTTTCATGGAACACATTAGGACACACAATCCCCATAGAATAATCCTTGATCTGTGTGCTACATGAACATCATTGCAGACCAGGTTCACCCATTCATGCCAACAGTATTTTCGGTGGGGGATGGTGTTTACCAATAGGATAATGCACCATGTCGTAAGGGTCGAATCGGCAGGGAATGGTTCAAGGAACATTCCAGTGACTTTCAAGTCATGTTTTAGCCTCCAAATTCACGTGATATTAATCTAATAGAGCATTTGTGGTCCCACCTGAAAAACCAAATTCGTGCTGCCACACTACTTCCTCACAAAGTGAAGGAATTGCAGGACCAGTTGTGAGTGCTTGGTACCAAATAGCTCAGACTATGTATCAGCACCTTGTGGAGTCAATGCCATGCCGGGTGCTGGCAGTTTTGAAGGCTAAAGGTGGTCTTACACGTTATTACCATGAGGGCCATAATGTAATGGCTCTTCGGTGTATAAAAAAAAAAAGTTATAAATGTATGTACTACAATTCAAACTCCTTTTTTTTTTCACTCAATCACCTTTTGTAGAACGAAAACTATTTACAAAATTGAAAATTCTTGCACAAAATTTACTCATACCATAAATCCAACAAAAGATTTCACATCACTTTGGTGAAATTCCGCTGTTTAGGTGAATTCACTTTTTCAGTAAAAATTAGCTAGTAAAACTGACATCTTAAAAGAATTTTAC
Organism: Stegodyphus mimosarum; assembly: GCA_000611955.2. NCBI lineage: Eukaryota > Metazoa > Arthropoda > Arachnida > Araneae > Eresidae > Stegodyphus > Stegodyphus mimosarum. The sequence continues at coordinate 191,471 of KK120525.1, read as the reverse complement.
ATTTTACGTTTTTCCTTGTAAACATTGAATATGAATTTCAACTTATTTAATGTAATAAGTTAAATTTACTACAGTAATGTTTATTAGTTTTACTGCATTTTAAAAATAAAGTCAAAAGAAATTAAAAAATAAATGTTTATAAAAATACGAAATTGAAAAATAAAGGTTTATAAAACAAATCTTTATTTAAAACTCATAAATTAATAAATTAAAAAAACACTGTGCAGCATATCTTTGGAGACAGCATATAGCTTTAAAAACAGCATATCTTTGGAATTTTGGAGACACAGTCTCACAGGCTGAAGATAAAAATATTTTCTTTCTTTCTTCCCCCCCCTCCCCAGTACCATGTTGCTATTATTCACTTTGAAACTGTTGTGTTTGTCAAAAATTTGTTAAAGTTTTACAAAATATGAAATAAAAAACAAAACTAATTCCTAATTTGGGCTTCTAGATGCCTATATTCGAGTGGAGGACTACGTTATTTACAATTTGATGCCTCTAGGTACCATTGTTTTTTCACAATGTGAGGAACATACACATACTCACCCAGATTCTTCATTATTTAGTTTCTTTAAATATAGTGCAGGGCTCTAATATTTGGTGGTAACAATTTAAAAAGTGAAATGCATTTTATAGTGGATGACACAAAATGCCAAAATGAAATTAATAGCCTTCTGGACAAATTGCCCTTTTGGGCTAAAAAACAGTGATTTTACCAACAAAAAATCAGACGTTATGTTAAAAATCTCATATAAACTTCATTTAAAAGACTGTTTTCTGCTTTATCCAATGTTGCAACAGTAAAATTCTAAGGATTTTAGTTTGTTCATTAAACAAAGATAGTTGTGAAAAGTAGCTTTAATGTTCAATTTAAAAAAAAAAAAAAAACTATGTAAAATTTTGAAAAATTGCTTCATCACTTATCATTTTCAACAATGAGTGTATGCGCAACATTTGAACATATCAGGATGTAATATAATGACATCATAACCTTGAAACTGAAAAAGCAATATTTCTTTTTCAGTTTCATGTTGTAGCTTTTTTTTTTTTTTTTAAATACACTAAACTGGCAAATTTTAATATTTTTCAAGCATTCTTATTTCAAATGAGGGTGAGAGTTTGTCTTACAAGCTCTAAAAATTTCAACTTGTATCTGATACATTTTTAGATGTTGAAATTTTAAAACAATGCACATGACATTGACAAAAAAATTGAATTATTGCTCAAAAATTCCAAAATTAAGTTAAAAATTCCATTTAAAATGTTTTTTTTTTCCTCTATTGATGGTTGAGAAATTTTTCTATATTTTCAGTTTGTTCTTTAAATGAAGATATTAGCAAAAAAATTGTTTACAGATTAAATATTAAAAAATCTAAATTGAAATTTGAATAAAATCACGTCACCACATTGTATTTATTATCTTCCACAAATATTGTATAAAAAATTTTGAGTTCAATAGCTTATCAGGAAGTAATTTAAAAATCAATGAGAATTTTTTTATTATAGCAATAAACACCATGAATGAACGAAATAAAAGTTTATGAAAATATGATTAACAGGAAATCATAATAATGTCTATTCTTAATAATATCATAGCTTAAAAATAAAATATACAAAACAGAATAATAAAAGTAAAATGTTCAGAGGATAACATACCAGCTAGAACACACATATCAGATGGATGCTGAAGAGTAAGCCCTTTAAAACTTTGCAGACATCCTCTGAAATGAGTAATACCCCAGCCACAGTTCCATAATACATCTTGCAAATTTAAAGTCTCTTTTAATTCTTTGCACAATCTTTCAGTTTCATCCCTGAGGGGTTGACATGCCCGTAGCCTGTGAAGGGCTTTATCTACATTATCATTTAACCAGAACCTGTACCAAGAATTTCATGCCTTTCTGAACTCAATGTTTTGACAGAATAAATTTACCTAAATTTTTAACAGGCTCAAACAAATAAAAACTTCAAAAGATTTGATGTTATAAAAAATTATACATCTTTAAAAGTTTTGTAATTTATTTTGTCTCCAATTAAAATAAGAATACTTCAAAAAGAAATAAAGAAACATTTATGAAAAATAAATAAAAAGATGTTTACACCAATAGTCGATTAATATTATCCTTTGACTGATAAAATTAGTTACCTCACTCATTTAAATAAAAGGATGACATACATTACTTTCCTTGAATAAAAATACTGATTGATTTCTTTTTCTTTTAGGGAAAAAATTTATTAATTAAACTATTTCCATTCTTTTTCCATTAAATTCATATGCAAAAACATTTATTTTTCACTATAAAAATAATAGATACTTATGTATTAATGCAACCATGTTGGCACAATCTTGCATTTTTTTCACAGATGAAAATGTAAAAGTTATTTCTCAGGTACGAGTTAGTGGTTTTCATGCCTTTTTTTTTTCAAAAATTCTCAAACTATCAATTATCATAAATTAGTAAACATTATCAATATATGAAAAAAAAAACCAGAAAACATACTTTAGCAATTTAAAATACAAATTTGAATTATTAAATATGGATTACTTAATACATTAAAAAATAACACATTCACATTCTTCTTCAAATCTTTCTGCAATTTTTTTGCACTCTTCTTCTCTCAAAGTACACAAAGGTATGTTTTCATTTAAAGAAAAAATCAGAGAATTGAGGAGACTTGGCTTCATGTAATCCTCAGCAAAAACGGCTCTTGAGGAAATGGATTTCCTCATTATTCCCTTTAGAAAAATTTCAGTAAAATTCTGCATTCTTGCAAAAATTTTACCACAGATTTTTCTATTGCTGGCAAATTCTATAAGCTAATATTTTAAAACTAAGGTAAAAAAATATTATTTCTTTATAAAAACTGTTGGAATTTGGAATACAATAAAAATGAACACATAAAAAAATGGCGGCATTGCTTGACTGGAGTATTATTATGGTTGCCAAAAGAATGCTTATGTGCATGGTTGTCAAAATTTGGCACAATCTGAAAATTTGACAACTTCAATTAAGGTGGTTATATTAATATGTAAGTACAAATAACAATATAAAGTTTTTAACTAATTATTAACTTCCTCAAAAAATTTCATATTGAAATTTAGAAAACTATTGAATGCATATCACAAAATATTTAAATTTATCTAAAAAACCACATACTATTTCAGTTATTCTTACACAAACATTTCGGCCCTATTGTTAACTGTTTTGAAAGACCTGCACTGAAATACACACAGATGTACACGGAAGTTGCACTGGAAATAAAAAACATCTAATAATGGAAAAGGGGAGGTTACCAATTTTCAAGAAAGTGAACCTTTTACCTTTCCCTCCTAAAGTACAAATTTTATGTGCAACAATATTAGACATAAAATTGAATATTTCTTAACTTATCAGAGCTAATCATCACACTTTATTTTGACACTTATGCTACTTATTTCAATTATTTTTATATTAAACAAGTACAAACCTATAGCACTAACATCTTCATTTTTCCTGCAATACAATACATTAGTCATGAAGAAATAGAAATTGTCTTTCAATAGAGATCATTATACACTGTCCACAAAAATCCTTATCCAACCATTATTTTCACAACCGCTGGTCCTAAACATATGCTTCCACTTATAAGTGTTTTAAATGACTCAAAGATTCGTATTTTGGCATTTTAAAATTTAAAGAAATCAGGTTTGTTAAGAAATTTAACTTTCTATACATTTCTCCAGTCTCTAAACTCATATTTAAATTTTTCTTTTACTCTTTATAAAAAATAAAACACAAAAGTTTGATTCCCATATGACCAAAATTAGCAGAGACATTTAATGTCAAAATTTGCCATTTCTGACATCATCTTCAGTTTGCATTGACAGGTCGTTATTAAAATTAGAATAACTCAAGGTTAATTTTTTCCACTTAAACACCATTCAATGATGTTCTTTTGTGATTTAGTAATGTCTTTAATTTAAGATTTTGATATATTTGCTGTGCCAAAAGAATTTTCATATAAGCAATTTATAAGCTATCAAGATCTAGAAACATGTTGTTAATATCCTTTCAAAATTTTATTATTTTAGATTCATGATCTAATAAGTATACAAAAATTCAGTAAACTACAAATATTTTTTCTTTTTAATTACTTCAGGTTGGCCAAGTGCCAATAATGAAGCCTGCCAGTATTTTCTGGAACACGAATTCTACAAGATCTCTGTTTTGAAAAAATTTATATTGATTAATACTTTTGACAAAGAAATGTCTGCAAAGATATGTTAGTCACTTGATCTCTTAACATAAAAAATTTTTCTTTAAATCTTTTTCTAAACTGATAATTTTTAGTTCCATACAAGTGGGAAAATATTGCTCTTCAATTTGTGTATGGTCCCTGAATATGATGTTTGGCTTTAATACCAAATATCTTGATCAATTTTTGTTGTATGATAATCTGTGTTTATTTTTTATAACAAGTACAATATTTTCCTATATATGTTAAGTAAAGGGACCAGAAAAACATATAAAATGTTCAGATTTCGTAATTTTTATAAAACTAATTTCTTTAAATTCAAAAATACCAAAATATGAATCTTTACCCCATTTAAAAGATTTTTTTAACTAAAGTATATATTTAGAACCAATGATTACACAAATAAAAGCTGGTTAAGTACTTTTGAGGACAAAATGATATCCTAAATACCAACTGATCTTTATAATGTTTGTATAAGCAACCCAAAAAGGAACAGTTCTAGATCTTCTCAGTTCTGCTTGGCTGACTCATGAAATTCAATGCGTATTTTTCATGTCTCGAAATGAAAACTAAGGATATATGTTAGATTTGTATATAGCATTCTCCTAACATATGTATTTTGACCCAAAATCAAACTTTTTCTGAAATGGCATGCCAGTTTTTTTTCACATATTTCACATTTTTTTTCACATGATTCAATGCTTCACATTATAACTAAAACTTACCAAAAAACTCCAAAATATAGTTTGACACACTTTTTTTGCTTTCCACTAAGAGACATTCATTTGGCGAACCTTTTCACTTTCCTTTTCATTCTGAGCATAGGGAAAAAATGCCTCAGTTCTTCTTTCTCAGAAATATTTTTAATTTATGTTACATCTTTTAATTAGAGTTATTATTTTAAGTATTTTTCTATTTAAAGAATTTTAATTATCTTAGTTATGTGGCTGAATTATAGTTCCTCAAATAGTTGTTTGAAAAATATCTATCTATTCATTCCCATTGTATATTTTAAACATATTTATTCATATAAATGTCTTTTTTTTTTAATCTGATTTTATTTATTTGAATGCCATTTCATTCAAAAGATTACTTTGAAACACAGCATTTATCAAGATACTTTGAAAACTGCATTCTGCATTAAAAAAGAAATTACTGTAAAACACGGTTTATACATCTTTCAATGAGCCATTCAGGAAAGATATATAAATGGTATTTTAATTTAGAATGATATGCATACAAACAATTTCCCTCAGTTTTATCACTGCACCATTGCTAAGTTAAAAATTTTCATTTTTTAAATTGCAAGAATCAAATAGCATAACATAAAAAAAAGACTAAATTTTATGAAAAAAAAGTAAATTAATGAATGAATAAAAAAGTAAATAAAAACATACTTTAACATCTTAATGTCTTCAATTTATTTTTAATGGCTTACTGTCTCAACGAAATCTTAATGCCTTAGTGAATTTCTTTGCATATTCTGCAGATAATGTCAATAATCATCCTTCCTTTTTGTATTTGTTACATACCATACTCATATTTGAAACAACTTGTTTTCTGCTACATTTTTATGAATATAAGGCGAATTATTAAATGTAAGGTGTCACCTTACATTTAATCAATATATGGTGACAGTAAAATAGTAAAGCAATTTTGTACATTATTCTGAAGACCTTTGGAGGACAGGATCTTTATAGGTCAGAGGTTCTTTAGAAGATTTTGAAGTCAGGAGATGAAAGAAAAGACTAGTTGTATCTGCATTGAAAATATTTTTAGGTGATATTCATACACTTCAATGGATTAAGTTCTTAAATGTTAACAAATATGGTTGATATATTGTTTGATTCTCCATTTATGATATAACATAACATTCTCTGATGTAATTTAAACTTATACAGCCCTCCAGTGAAAAAAAAAACAGTTACCCTTTGTAATGTTATTCCTCATGTCTTTTTCGCTAGCACAGGTCCATTTGCTGAAATATTTGACATACTGAATTTAATGAAAAAAATCAGCAAAATATAGTTTGAACCTTCAGATATTTCATTCTGAAATTTTTTTAAACAGTTTTTCATAAACAATTGTTCCTTCTTCTTCTTCCTCCCCCCCCCTCCCAGAGACATTTGTTTTCAGTGTTGACACAAGAATGTTCAGTTTCCTCAAAAGTTATATTTCCATAAATATTGTATTCTTATCATATTCTTTTAAAACTAAAACTATATATCTTTCAGGGAGATATCTTCAGATTTGCCTAGAAAAACTCAGAGGACAAATAGTCGAGTTAAAATGTGCTTACCAAATAACTGACAAATAAAGAATCCCTGAAACATTTTTGGTCAACAGAATCCAGCATTTCTTCTGTCCCACCTAACAATCCAATATTAATATAGGGTGCAAATAATCTACATCGCATAATGCTGACAATTTTTAAGACTACTAATATATATTAAATGAGAAATATTTTTAAAAAGAGGCATTTTAAAGAGAATATTTTTTAAATTATCTGTAATAGGTAACAGTATGAAGAAAAACTAGCTGTTTGAAACAATCTTTGTAAGAGGGTTAAAATAAAAATCTATATTTCATATATTTTTGTTAAAAGATGGCATATGACCATAACAGCCACTCTTTATTTATTTTGCTCAGTTTGAAACTATATGGTATGAAATAGTATATCAAAAATAGAATTTTTACTTTTATGACATGAGAAATGTTTGAAAATCAAAGAATAAATTAGAATCTAATAAACCATGTTTCTAATTTACACAGTTCCATCAGTGGTGAGAAGGTAAAGACTGCTGAATACTGGTAGTTAGTTCTAGAATCCAACTCAGGTGAATGAGCTGGCTACAACATGAATATGAGCCACTTTTCCTTAGAAAAATGTTCATGATGATATTCTTTTCCTTATGCTGATAGTCTCTATATGCTCTGCCATTCTTAAATAACCAACCAGCCTAATTTATACACAATTTCTACACTAAGGAAAGTAAAAACTCACCAAAAACTAGTATAATTACCCAGTCGGGAGGAATACGATAGATAAAGGGCCAATGGTTCAACTACCAATGCTCTTTTTTCTGAATACAGATTGTCATTTGTTAGTTAAACTCATTTAATTTGTACTTTTGGGCTGGGTTGACAAAGAAAGTAAAAGTGCAGGTGTTAAAACTGATTTGATATAAAATCAACAATATATCCACAGAGAAGGACAACTTTTTAAATTTTTGAAATTATTTTACAAGTTATTTAATTAATTCTAATATAACAGGAAATGTAGCAGAAAATAAATGTAACAATAATCATTATTTATTATACTACTAATGAGGAAGATTTCAAGTCTTGACAAATTGCAATTTCATTTTAGAAAATGTGCTTATTCTAAATCCTATATGTGCATAAAAGATCTCTTTGATCCTCCATGCAATATATAGAGACAGGTTTCTTCACCTGCTTTTAAAGCATCCTGGCATCTTATATTTTCTGATAAATAAAAGTAGCAGCTGAGTCTATCGTGTGAGCATTATGTAACATTTAAATTCTGCGTCTAATTCTTTAAGCCACTGATGTTTCATCTTCAAAAAATGTTTTACAAATCAAACTATTTTCATTCCCATTAATAATACTAATAAATGCAGAAAAAGGTAATAAAATGGAGCCTTTAGCTTTTTTCACTATACTTATTAGTGTCTTATATACTATTTCAGCAATTTTTTCTGCAAACTCTGCAGAAATTAAGGTCATATCACAATCTGAATTTGTCCAATCAACCACCTCCTCCTTTAATATGCTTTTAGTTCACCTTTGGAACAAAAACTTGTCTCATCTCACAAAAAATTTTCATTGATGGAGATAGTATTCCATCCCATTTTTCCTAGCTTTTTCACTACATCTGCTTGTGACAGATATACTTCTTTAGCACTTTTTCTCCAAACTCTACAGAAATTTAAGTCATATCACAATCTGAATTTGTACAACCAACCACCACCTCCTCCTTTAGTTCATCTTTGAAGCAAAAACTCAGTCTCATATTACAAAAAATATTCATTGATGGACACAGATTGGCATCTCATTTTTCCCATTTCAGCAGCTAATGTTTTTTCCATCTTTCAAAATTTCACTTCTTGCGAATACTTTGGGGAAGATGCAACTCAGCAATGAGCGGGAAATTTATTATTAAGTAAAAAGATGAATAATATAGAAGCTTATTAAAAAATTTTTGGCACAAATGAAAAGTATCAAATATAGGCATTTGTCCTTTATATGCCCACAATATCGTAAAATCATAAGAACAAATAATATGATATAATAACACATAATAATTAATAATAAGCCAATGAACAAATTAAAGAGTGTTGCTAATGTCAATTAGTGTTTATTTCAAGTGGAAACTGTTTGCCACACTATCAATATTCATATCATGAAGATCTGAACATTTTCGATTACTTGGGAGAACTCCACAGTGATGGAAAAATTCTGCTGAATATTTTTCAGCAGATGGTAATTCAAAGAGCCACAAAGACCAAAAAATGTGAGACTCAAAGAGAAGTTTAAGAATAAAAAAGGCCATCAAAACATAATTAGATATGACTGCCAGATTTGCAGGCAGATAAAGGAAAAGTACACAAATCGGTATTACTTAATGTTTTTTCTCATGACAATATGTTTCACAGCTACAAGATTACCCTAGATCTGTTTTTTCAATCATTTTTTGAAGAAAAAAATTCCTTTATTAAAATTCCCTTTTCTCTAACATACAAAACATGTTGCTGCATGCAAAGCAAATTGCTGTCTTCCTTATGTACTAACTTAAGATATCCAGAAGTCTGAGAAAATTTCATCTTAACTTGTTCAGATTTTTGGCATTTGAAGGAAAATAATGAAAAGAAAGAAAAAGAACTTGAATTCATAAAAAGAACAGAATACATAATTTTAATTGCAAAATATAAATCACAGTAGAAATTAATATTAATAGTAAAAAATACTTTGGGACCAATAAGACAGTTTATAAAAACAAGTACTTCTGAAGCTGAAAGTTTGTAAAAATACAAGTTCATTATTAATTAAATCAAATACATTTTGCAGTCAAAGACATCTTTTAATTTTGTACACTACACTGCTATCATTTACATGATAGTAAGACGAAAGTTTAAATTCAACCAAATGTTGCATAAGATATAATGAAGAAGTAGAAGCTGAATTCTAACAGCAGATATTATATAAGTGATTTTTATGCTACAAAGGATTACAAATTGACAATACATACTAGCAATAACATCATATTACTCTAACACTGAAAATAAAATATAAATATAAATGTTTAATATTTCGTGGTTTAATAAATAAGAAAGAATTTTTAATAGTTTTTTTTTAAAGAACTAATATTTTTTTCATAATACCTCAAATCAATATCTGGTTCATTCCTTATTCGTTCCTCAATGTCTTCAGCCATCCTTCGGGCTTCATTCCACCAACTTGCATGAAATTTCTGCGATTGTCGACCAAAAGAATCTTTGTGCTTGACAGCAGTTTTCTTCTCAGGTTTAGACCTTTGTAAAGCATCTAAATATTCTGTAGGCAATTGACAACTAGATAAAATATTGTACAGGACACGATGAAGATCTTTCCCAAGTAATTGTATGTTTACCTGCTTGAAAGAAATACCTGTTTACAAAAAAAAAAAGATTAATAAAATAGATAAACAAATAAAAACAGATTACAAAATCTTGCAATCTCATTTTTATATTCAGTTTCCAAATTAACACCTTGAATAGACCTTTTATATAAAAGAAAAATAAAAGTTGGATTTACAAGACATTTTGTCTGTGATAATCCAATTTTTCAAGGAATAAAGCAACATAACATAATAGATTTTGGAATAAAATTAATCAAGATACAAAAAAGATTTTATCTGGGCAAAACTAGCAATAAATGTTATCATCATCAAAAGAAATCAAAACATTATTCTGAAGGATATTTTAAAATTGCACTGTACAGATTTATGTTTTATAAATTTAGAACTTAAATGATTAATGATAAATGATAATTTAGCAGATTTTGTGCATGCAAAATGGCAACAATTTCCTGCTTTGTTACGATATAATTTTTTGCTTAGTTACATAAAAAAACAATAGCATTCGCCTTCAGAAATATTAAATAGCTACAAAAAATTAGATTATAGAATGCCCATTATTTATCTTTTAAGAAACAAAAGAGCAAATTTCAACTTTTTCCTTTTATTTATTTTTTTTTTAATTATTATTTTGATTAGTATCATCAGGAAGAAATATTTTTTGTTATCAGTGAACATTTCCAAGTATATTAATTTGGAAGTACTGAAATATATTTATGAACATACATTTTATAACTTATCACTGTAATTCATTTATATAAAAGTAAGTACAGAATTACAGTAACATGTCCAACATTAGGTGAGTTGAGTTTATATGATGTATCACTCTGTGAAGTAATAACCGGATATTATTTATAATAATTTATTACAAAAAGCAATCAACTAATTGATTTGAGGTAATAAAATTTCATATAATTTATGCCCCTAATAAGCATTTTTAACTTCCACAACTTGCACAAAATGGCTCAATTTTTTATATGTGGCATATTTTCTAGGCTTGCGTTTCTTTACGTAATTCCTCAAAAGATATTTAACAATTTACTTTTAAAAGTTAATCGCAGGTCTTTTACATTTTCAAATTTCAAATAGTTTATCAAACATAGTGTGAAAATTTTTGGTATATAATAAAAAGGAAAATGTTTTGTGAATGTGTAAATATTCAATAACTTTTCCTGAAACTGAAGGTGAGAAATTAATAATGAAATTCACAAGCATATTAACCCACGTGCATCAAACGACAGAATGATCAGTCAAATTTGCTTGGAATATATCATGAATAAAAAATGGTAATTATAAGGGATGTTTTTACTTTGAACTTTGAAAATACAGAGTGTCTATAATTAAACTTGAAATTTGCGAGCAGTCTGTAGAAAACTATGCAGCAGAATTGCATGAAAATTGGGTAATGGCAGAATGAAATGATGGGAATTTTATTGAGCCCCCCCCCCAATAAAAAACAACGAGTTTCAAAAACCCCACTAAATGGCCCTGTGCAATGTAAACTATTGCCATATGGAGATATTGCAACCACAGTAATCCTGTGCATGCACAGCAACCCTATAAAGATGCGAGAAGCGAACCGCAGTTATACTCATTTCCAAGTCAAGGAAGATGACACTGTCTCTCCAGGAACATGCTTTACTGGTGAAATTGTTTTACCAAAACGGAGACTCTGCTACCTACCTAAGCTTTGCGGAAATTTCGGTCTTTGAAGCGGTTACGAAAAGATTTACTCACTAGTCAAGGACTAACGAACATGATCAGGAAATTTGAAGCAACGGGAACATTGCAGATTCAGCCAGGAAGGCGATGAAAGTGTGTTGCAGCACAGGTAGTGGATGATGTAGTGATGCAAATGGAGGAAGACAGATTGCAAACCATTGTCAGCACTAGTGTTCGGCGTACTGCAGCATCTATTGACCAACCTCCTTCCACAGTTCATAAGATTCTTTAAAAGATCTTATGCTACTACCCATATAAACTGATGCTGACCGGCAAAATGCCCACTTTCATATGGAAGGTGCGGTTACCATGCACAATTGCCGTATTTGGGCTGCTACAAACCCACATCAATTCCTAAAAATTCCATTACACTCTTTGCATGTAACAGTTTGGTGCAGCTTTACTGCAACCTTCATTGTGGGTCCATTTTTTTTTCCAAGAGTGCAGTGCTGCAGAGCCTGTGACATGCACCGTCACTGGTGAATGATGCGCTTCATTATTAGAGCAATCCGTTATTCCAGCTCTTCAGGAAAGGCGATATGATGCAACCACATTGTTTATGCAGGATGGTGCTCCTCCACACATCGCCCGTTATGTGAAACAAGTGCTCCGCCGCCATTTCGGTGATGGCAGAATCATCAGCCGGCAATTTCCTACAAGTTGGCCTCCTAGACCCTCTGACTTGAATCCTTGTGACTTTTGGCTGTGAGGATACCTCAAGGACATGGTCTACCGTGATCCATTACATCTCTATCCGACCTTAAAGAAAGCGTAGAACGCCACGTGCGTAAAATTTCCCAGTTCATGCTAATTTCAAAAGTCAAACATGCGGTTTTATGCTTCCAGATGGTAACAGACAATGGTAGACACACGTAAGAATTCTTCAGTTTATTGACAGTTTGTTGCTCTTCAGTCACAAGCAATAATGCTATTTTTGTATTTTTCCCCCACAGTCCAAGTTTCAGTCTTTTTATATATATAAATTCTGATAGTTTTTGTCTCAAACTAAATTTTAAAATATGCGCTTGCGAGATTTGACCACAATGAAAGGAACTGCAGCAAAATTTCAACAGGAATTTGTATTTTGTCTTAAATTGCTAGCAATTGCTTTGAAACTTTCTTAAAGCCATGGCTACTAAATTTCCACCAGAACAAAAGAAACTAAAACCTACTCCCGGGAATGTTTAACCTAATTAAAATGTAAAATATGTATGTAACAATATATATAAGCATATAGGTATGTATGCATTAAATATTTTTTAAGCCTTTTAAAAAAAAAACTGACCAAACTATGCCAAGTTGTCAGATTAGTTATTTGCATATCAGCGCAGACGGGTTGATATGCAAATACCTAATTTTGACTGGAAACACAGAGAGGATACAAACTTTCCATATTTTCAAACAAAACATATTGCAATTAATGACCTAAAACCTAAAAATTTTCAGACTTGTATTTCGTCTTAATCTGTTATTCTAATACAATTAGGCAAATGGTTAATAATGTATAAAAATAATTCAAATTAACAATTAATCTCAGGATAATAATAATAACAATAATGAAAATAATTATTCTTACTAGTACTGTCAATTTTCTGTGATCCACTTTTCAAACAAAAGGTAACAGAAGTTGGATTTGTAGGCAAATTCTTTAGAACAGTTTCCAAATAAAAATTGAGTTGTTTTAATGAATTTTCGTTTATTTCCTGTATATTAAAAAAAAAAATCATTTTTTTCCCATTTCTAAGAATTGTTACTTACTTTCCTCTATCTCAATCCTAACTGGCAGTAATAATTTTCAGAGATAACATTACTTTTGACATACATCTTGACTGCCAACTTAGACCATAATCATATCTCAGTTCCAGAGTACTTACACATCAGTAATTAACTCAGGTCAAAAATATAAACCTCATACTAATACCTAGAATGCTTATCAGAAAATTAAAATAATACACGGCATAAGTTTATTTAAATGACCAAGTTGTTAAAATTTCTCCTCTTATGACATAGATACAACATGAGATACAGGAAAGTATTCATCATATGTATTTACTTCAATTTTAATTATCATATTATCTATATTTTATTTATTTTGATATATTTTAATTATTTAAAGAAATAAATAATATTTTCCAAAGCTGTAAAAAAACTGCAGTTAATTTTATTAATATTGGGTCTTCTGGAATGTTCCACAGTTTTTTTATGAACTTTAGACCATTCAGAGAATTTTGAAGTGATATGAATAGATAAAAATCCAAGAGGCAAGGTCTAGTGAATATGGGAGATGACACAAATGATACCCCAGCCATACTCAATAAGTTTTGTCCGAGATTCATTGAAATAAGCGGCCAAGCACCATCATGATGGAAGACAACACCTAGACCATCGATTCTCAACCACTGGTACACAAAGAAACAAAGTATTTTTAACTATTAAATTGAAACATTTCATGAAGAAATGAACAACTGATAAAACAACTTTTTTTGTGAACAAGGATTTTCTTCCATGTTATATTTGGGGGGAAAAAATACAGAACAAAAAAGTGGATTCTAATTTAAAGCTAAGTGAAATATGACTGGACATAAAGAAATTGATCTCTCTTAAACAGGCTCAAATTTCACAATAATTTTTAGAATTAAAGTGTTATAACTTTAATTCTGATAATTAAAATAACCAATTTTTAATCTAATATTTTTTATGTGCGCATATTTAATACATAGCCAACAGGTTGTGCAAAGGGCAAAATATGTTTTTTTTAATATTTCTATTGAGAAATTGTGAAATATAGTAGTGATACTAAAGTTTTTCAATTTTTGTTTAGATGGTTTACATCAGTCGAAAGGTTGCGAACCACTGACCTAGACAATTGGTCAGTCTTTGCCAGTCATTGGTACTTTGTTTCAATTTCTGATTGTAAAACTTCCATTTGGGAATATTATTTTTCTCAATTTGTCTGATTTGGCAGCAGCAATTCACAGTATACTTTTCCTTTTTAGTCCCACTATATACAAAGCATTACTTTTTCAGCATTACTCTCTCTCAATGTTACTAATCTCAATGTTACTAATCTGTCTCAATGTTTTAAATGTGTTAAGAATATTAAGTTCTTTTGGTTTGCATCATGATCTTTTTCTTGTAATATTACTGTATAGTATACACTCTCATCTCTAATAATGAACTGTTTCAAAAAAAAGAGCCTCCCCCCCACGCATATACCTGATAATACATTTACATACAAGCTGTTCTTTAAATGAATATGTACTATACTTTTTAGAATATTTAGTCTGTCTGATAGTACCTGAAGTGTATAATGTGCATTTTTAGCAATAGTTTCTTTTAATGAGTCCTTGTTTACAAAGGATAGTCACCAAAAGTAGGCAGTATCTTTGAAGCTTAAGTTTCCATGCTTTAACTTCTCAAACCCCTTTCAAACTCTGCCACCAGAAATAGCATTTCGCCCATATATAGTAAAAATTGTATGAACAGTTTGATTTGAACTTTTCCTTTTTTTAAAGTAACAGAGAATAATATGATAAAAATGAACTTTCATGTTCTTTATTTAGCATTCTTAGCACTACACTGAAACAAAAATTACACCTTAACACACGCTAAAATTATGCAAAGTGAGCAGGAGAGACCATATTTAAACGACTCCTTTTTCAGAAGTAATAAAATAATTAGATGAAAACATGTTTTGATTTGAAAAAATGCAGATTTTTCCAGATGACCCAATATATTTATATTTATTTCAAACAACAAAAATACAAAAACAATAATTCTGCAATCTTAAATTCAAAATGTGTGTAGGTTTAGAGAGAAAAGCTCACTTGCTTTCCTTTTACACATTCAGAAAACTTCGGTGCTAATCACTAAAAGAAACATTGCAATTCCTTCAATATCTTTAATTTAATATACTACATTTTCTATACAGCACAATTATAAAATTGTAATACTGGACAAGCTAAGCTGCAGCTTATATTCACACATTGCAAAATGTCAATAAGTACATTATAACAGCGGTGTCACTTAGAGGATTTAGCATATAAGATATTTTAGAATTAAAATATGCCATGAATGTGCAGTACCTAATATCTTGCACCACACCACCATGCCAAGGAATAAGGTCAACACCATAGCAACTAAAGTAATGGTAATGCTTTTCCAACATATTCAGTTAGTTCTGTTTTATTGCAACAGAGTACGCATCGCAAAAAACAATACAATACTGTTTCCCTTGACTAAGATTGATATTTACGTTAATAATTACTTTACTTGTAGATAAATAGTTGAGCTTGAATAACAAAGGTGATGATGCAGATGGCAATGCTACAAAATCTCTTGAAGCAGGATCTTCTAATCAGAAAGACACATTCAAGAAGTGCAAAAATAAAGTATGACTCATTTCTTTAATTTGGACTTAAATTCAACAAATGTGACAGTAATGAACAGCATCTTTGTTTAATTTTCAGTAACATTTTGACTATGGAGAGTATGCAACCATCAAAATTAAAAAGGCATCTTAAATCCATGCATCCTTCATACATCAGTAAACCAAAAGAATATTTCGAAAAATTGTTAAAATCTTCAAATAAAGAAAAATAAGATTTTGAGAATTTTAGCAAAAAATATTTACTCACTTCGTATGAAGTTTCATATCTGATTGCAAAAAATAAAAAGCCATACATCATTGCAGATCTTGTGTTACCTGCAGCTATTTAATTCTTTCACATCGAAGTTGTCCAGAACACTCGACCATTCAGACATTGGCAGGTCGCGCGAACACCTGAATCATTTTCTACCTAGTTCTTTCCTACCTAATTTTCTACCTAGTTCACGTTAGTGCCTTGCTCATTGCTTCCCCTCCAATATTTCCAGGCAATTTTGAAATAATATTTCACAATAAAGTTCGAAAATTTTGATGAAATTTTGTTTTCTTCCAAATTGTCTTTCCCTCTTTTACAATAAAACAAATTTTGCTTTCTTCCAAATTGTCTTTCCATCTTTTCCAATAAAACAATTAACTGAATTAGAATTAATTGTGTCCTCTTCATCAAACTCGATATTTCATCTATCAAAGTACGTAATCATTCCATTTCGTCACCATATGTTAATTTGTAAACCATATTGTGCTACAAACTTGATGCACTTAATCAGAAACATGTTTACTCACGCCGAGCCTAAGCGACCCGAAAAATGGCGTTTTCTCCAAACAGAATACAACAAAATTACAGAAATATATCCTTTGTGTCAAAGGTCACCTTAAACTCAGTTGGACTGGGTATGATCCATTTCAGTATTAAGGGGTAAGAATTACATAGCTTTAACAAACTGATCTGACCTCAGAAGCCCAGCACGAGTAATGCGGGGTTGAGTAGATTACTGTTAGTGCTGTAGCATTCTAGTTTTCATGGACGAAGGAAAACCATTCCAAGAGAAATTCATAAACACGGGCATTTTTGATGTTTGATGAAAACAGATTTGGTTCCCTCTTGATGCAAAAGAGTTAAATAGTAGAAATACTTCATAGATGTAAATTTAGCGATGAAATTCAGAAAATTAGTTTGTCAAACAACATGGCTACCACTAGAATTTCTGAAATTAGCAATGTCCAATTCAAGCAACTTATTACTAGACTTTAAAAAGAAAGCCCAAAATTTACAACTCAGCTGAACAAAAGAACTGATATTCAAAAAGAAACTAGGTTGTTAGAATATGTCAGATATACTGCTAAAGAAAACATCGATGAAGAACTGTTATTTTATCGCATTTTGGAAAAACATACAAGGCAGAAAGACATATATAGTTGATTTAAGTTGATGAATAATCTAAAACTGAAGGTTTATAATGGAAGAATTAAATTGGAGTATAAAAGCAAAGAAGGGCAAAAATATCGGTTTCAAATCATTTGTTAAAGCTGCTGGTAATGATCATGTTAATGTTTACACAGCGCCTAATCCATTGAGAGGCCTTTACAGCAAAATCATTAGCAATAGAATTGAGCGAAGTACAAAAACACTATTAAGACAGTGCTGTTTGTCAGATATTTTACAGAAATTAAATTATCTAAATATGTCACTTCAACGACAGAAATAGCAATATACAGTAAAAAGTCCGAGATCCAGACTCGTCAGGACTTCGGCGATTCCGGATTAGGGATTTTCCCAGACATCAAGTCATCAATTTAAATCTAGTTTACAAAATAAAGAGCATTTAAGATCTAAAGGGTATCAAAATTTATAAAAAAAAAAAAAAGCTTAATATTTATTTGTTTACTTTATTAAACATTTCTTTCAATGTAAGTTGTTTTGTTTTATGTGCTAATACTTTCTCTTTAATTCTATAAACAGATGTAATTTCTTGTTCAGTTACAAAGTTCCACTGTTCAAGTCCTGTAACTGCTGTGTCTAGAATAACTTGTCAATTGAAATTTTTTCATTTTCAATAACCTCTCTGTCACTTTCTTCACTATCAGAAGCGATATTTTCTGGATCCAAAACCATACTACAGATTTCGCTGTCCGTTAATTGATTGATGATTGAGGCATCATCGTTGCAATGAAAAACTTCTGTTACATCATCTTCATTTACTACCGCTTTTCCACATTTCTTTACAAAATTCATTAACCGGAAAACAATCAATTTAGCATAATTGTCTACAATCAGAACTATTTTTTTGTCATCAGGTAAACCAACCAAAAGCAAATTTCACCAAACCTCGTGTATAAAATGATTTTCAAACCAATCATTCATTAATGCTTGTGTCATCCATGTCTTTTATTTGCATGATATATAACGAGGAAAATCATTACTTCTTTAAATGCTCGAGGTCATGTATGTTTTCCAATTACAAAAAGTTTGCACTTATGAGTTCCTGCAGCATTTGCCCATGTTAAAATTGTTAGCCTCACTTTGGAATCTTTGACACCAGTTGGAACCTTTTCTGTTGAGGTTGCCAAGGTATTTCGCGGTACATATTGGCAGAAAAGCCCAGTTTCATCAGCATTATAAATTAGTTCTGGAGATAATTTTTCACTAGTAATGAGTTCAATGAATTCATCCGCAAATAGTTCAGCAGCTTCAGTATCAGCTGACACTTTTCCACCTGAAATTTTTAATTGCCTCATATCATAGTGATTTTTAAACTTGGTTAACCAAACTGTCGAATATGCGCATTCAGTTTTTAAGTTCATCACTTCGTGAAATATTTTGTCTTGCTTCATTAGCATTGGACTCGTCAATGGCACGCCCTTGCTGCGGCGCTGTCTGACCCACTCAATCATCAGTTTTAGCATAATGAACAATTTTTCTGCTATTCATTGCGAGTGATCATTTTTTTGCACAAAAAAAATGCAAAAAATTCCTTTCCTTTCTTCTTATTTCATATACAGTTGATTTTCCAATGCCATACTCCTCACATAATGTTGAGACGGATATGCCTTTGTCCATTTTTTGAAGCAATTTCACTTTTGTTCAATGGAAATAGAAACATGCTTTCACTTTGTAGATCCTTTGGCAGCTCCAGAATTAGAAATGCGTATCAACATAATCGAAAGTTCAAGATTTAATTTTTACAAAATTGTTTTAATACTAACAGTCTGCAAAAAAATAATACCTGGATCAAAT
This sequence comes from Stegodyphus mimosarum, assembly GCA_000611955.2. NCBI lineage: Eukaryota > Metazoa > Arthropoda > Arachnida > Araneae > Eresidae > Stegodyphus > Stegodyphus mimosarum. The sequence goes on along the minus strand of KK120525.1, from coordinate 172,253 downwards.
CAGAAAATTAAGAAGCAGTGCAATCTGCTGCATTAACTGGAATTCCTTAGAATCAGTAAAGATAATTTTAGCCTAGCATAATAGCATCTGCTCTACGTTATTGGCTATTTATCATAAGACTGGCAACGAAAGACAAGTTGTTCCGCTAAATTTTGTTTTGCTTCTATCGTGTACTGAATTAAGCCTGTATTGTATTAGTTATTTATTATACCTACCTCTATTTCTTGCACATGCTTAAGGTTATTCTGAGTCCTGAATAAATGAACTTACACATATACTTAAGGCTCATCTAGGGTCGGTGCTAGATACCACCTGATATAGTCTCTGCGGGTACTAAATTCTGTTACAAAGTGCCTTCCTAGGTTCTAAATTTTCACCACCTGTAAGTTTTGGATTCCAGTGCTTTCCCTAAATTATAAAAATTTTGTCATCCTTTATTTTTCCTTCGGTGCTTCTCAAAATTCCAAACGTTTTGGCTTCCATAAATTCTGCCATCTGGTGCGGCCAAACGAGCTAAGACGCCAGTTCTGGGTCTATGTGAATAACATATCAGTTATTCTTACTTTAAATAGCACTAAACGTAATTTTTTGGCTTTTGAGTTTCATTAACAAAATCTACTTTTAGCATATGAAAAGAAATTTTTGTTAATTTTCTTTCACGTCAATATTTCTTAGTGCATTTAACTTAAATCTGTAATCATCGCCAAGCGTAATGTTAGCATAAAATGTTGCCATACTCGTTATTCAATTACCAATATAAAAAAAAAAATTAGAAATTGTTGCATGAGTCATTATTAAACCTGCCATGTATTGATAAACATGTGGTGATGAAAGCCAAAATATAATAAATAATGATTTGCCAGCTCGACATCAGGGATATAAAATTCTATGTAGAATGCTTCGTTTTGTGATGTATGCCAAACAGGTACACAGCTACGGAGCCAAATTATTAATCTCATAATGCTTAAATGATTGTTTCTTCAATAATGAGGTATTTTATTTTTATTTTCTAAGTGAAATTAAGAATCCGGACTCTCCAAATGTTTTATTACGGAAGGAAAAATTAAATGTGCATGCGTAGAGCAATAAAAAAAATTTTTGTGGCTTTGAAGTCCGGATTTTAGATCATTCTGGATATTGGACTTCCAGATCTCTGACTTTTAAATTATTTTCTCTGACTTTTTATTTATTTTAAAGACTAAAATTGAAAGTTTTAGTAAAAAGATCAACACTGGAAGAATAAGGTGGAAAATGATTCATTTGGCAAGTTTTTTAATATCAACAATTTTATAATCTAAAAAAGTAATTGCAAAACTTAAACTATTACTGTTTTTTTACATATTCCTTCTGTTGCTTTTTGTATTCCAACAGTTTTCATTGACAAAATATTACTTTTTTAGGGGGAGGGGGATTTTAAATTCAATTTTAAAGTATGCGCTTGTTAGATTTGCCTGCACTGAAAGAAAGTGTGGTAAAATTTCTGCAGGAATACACTGGTGTGCAAAAATTAAGCACGAAGTCGAAAAATTAGCATATCAGCTGAACGAAGAGGCAGAGCGGACAGAAAGACCATTCAGAAGATTAAGTAAGGTGATGTATGGTAGCACATGCGCAGATATGCAGGTAGACATAATGGGGGAGTGTCTGAGTAGTATAAAGCATGTTGTCGGTGTAAGATCAGTATTTCTGGCAAAGAGATTGCACGCCGTATAGCAGTTATAATCACACTGAGTTGCTGCCTCAGCGAGAAATGGCGAATAATCAATCTGTTAGACGACATCTGGATGCTTTTACCCGAGGTCGAATCATTGGGAAGTTGGAGGAAGGCCGCAGTGTGACAAGTGTGGCTGCAGAGTTCGGAATTGCTCACAGCATCGTTTCACGACTTTGGAGACAATTTCAAACTACAGGAACAGCTATCCGGGGGTTTAGTAGTGGTCGTCCACGAGGAACCACACCCGCAGATGACCGGTATATTGCCTTACAGGCCAGAAGAAACAGGCGGCAGACAGCGGGAGAAATCGCTAGACACACGACACAGGCGACTGGACGACCGATATCGCGTTTTACCGTGGCCAGAAGACTGCACGGTGGTGGTCTGTTTGCACGACGCCCTGTACGGTGTGTACCTCTAACGCCTGCCCATCGGAGAAGGCGTTCTCTGTGGTGCCGGGAACACCGGAATTGGAGAGACAATGAATGGGGACGAGTACTCTTTACAGATGAGAGCAGATTTAGTCTGAGTTGCGATTCTAGACACATACACATCTGGACAGAGCGGGGAACACGCAATAACCCCTTCAACATCATCAAAAGGGACTGTTTTGGAGGTCGCGGAGTTCTCGTTCGAGCAGACATAATGCTTGGTAGCCGGACCGACCTTCATATCTCCCAAGGAGGTTCGTCACCTGGGACTGCTATTGTAACGAGGTTCTTCTTCCTTACATGCGTCTTTTCACAAGGGCTATGGGTCCTCAGTTCCTCTTCATGGACGACAACGCTCCACCTCATCGCACAGTTACTGTCGAAGAGCTGTTGGAGAGTGAAGATATTGAACACATGGATTGGTCGGCAAGGTCTCTGGATCTAAATCCCATCAAGCATGTACGGAACTTACTAGGGAGACCCGTGGCAGCACGTAACTTATCACCAGTAACGATTCCGAAACTGCGATTGGTGCTACAAGAGGAACGAGCAGCAGTGTCTCAACAGCTCATTAACAACCACATATCCAGCATGCACAAATGATGTGAAAACTGCCTAGCAGTCAGGGGAGATCATATCCCCTATTAAAGACCGGATGTTTCTTGCTGGACACCCATCACAGGGATGTTTCGGCCTTCAGTCACATTGCACTCCATGCTGCTTTTTCAATAAAGCTTCTTTTTATCCCTCTGATTTCCCTTTTAGTAAGTGTTGCTTACATTACTCATGTCCTTACGTATTGGGGATCTTACGGTATTAAATGTGTTGATTTGGAAAGCTTTTGTACAAAGTTATATTGAAAAAACCGTCTCGTCCTTAATTTTTGCACACCAGTGCATAGTATTTTACAATAAAATTGCTAAACTGAACAACTGTTTTGAATCTCTTCCTTAAAGCGATCATCACAAAATTTCCATCAGAACCAAAAAAAAAAGTCTGCTTTTATGTTTTGTATGTTTATTCAGTGCTTTTTGAGATAAAAAAGATAGTTAAAATGTAAAATATGTCAGCAATAACATGTTTGTACAGAATAAAATAATTTTTTACAATTATAAATCATAATTATTTTTATTCTGTAAAATTCGCTAAACTGCGACAAAGTGGTTGCACTATGACGAAAGTACCAAATTATTACAGATCACTTAAAAGTCTAAAAAACACAGTTTTGAAAATACTTCGTATTAAACACTGATTTTAAAATGTTGTCTTGTGTACAAAAACCATTTTTGATAGACAATAATGATATAATGAGTTTTGTAAGGCAGAAGGAGTTTGCTACTCAAGAGGAATTTGTTCAGCTACCAAATGACTCAAAACTTGAGAATTTCAATAAAATTCCTTGACTGAATTCCAGATCAGAACTAGAATTGACTTTATCACAATATCTGAAAGCCCCATATTTATGTGAAATGACTTTTTCAGCTTTTACACTTAAAAAATACAAACATTATAGAAAGTGAAATCATTTTACATCCAGCAGTGTCAAATAGTGTCCCAAGATTTAATTGATTATGCAGCCTCCCATCCAAAGAAAAAAAAAAAAAAAAGTACATCCATCTCATTAAAATATGATTTTCTTTCATTAACTTGAAGCAAATTCTAAAACTTCTTTTTATATGTATGTTCTTTACTAAAGAAATAAACTATTCATGGGAAAAGATTTACTTTTATATCTTTAACATTTAATATTTGAAGTAGTGAAAACCTCTCAATGGAAAGAATAAAATGTTGAATGAAAAAAATTTTTATAAGCTCTGTATAGATGAATACAAGTACTGCTCTTTGTACTGTACATAAAGTACAGTACAAAGTCCGTAATCCGGACCTCAAAGCCACACACTTTTTTTTTTTATGCTTTGCGCATGCGCATTTGATTTTTTTTCCTTCTATAATAAAACATGTGGAGATTTTCGAAAATGGCTGAGATTGCAATCTTGTTTTCTTCCCTCCCCCTATGGTATGCAGTAGCAGGTGCAGTTTCTCCAAATGCATTGTATCAGTTTACTACAGACAGCTTGTCCTAAGAGGTTTCTTATCGTTTGGTTGCTCGGGACATTTCGTTGTTGATTCTTTTGTGTTACACGGTGCTTTTAAGCTTTAAACAGCAATAAAAATGCAGAAAAGCTTTCAACAGCAATAAAGGTCCTATAAAAATAATGGAAGTAAACAAAATCTCAGTCGTGATCATAACAAAGCCAGAAAGGCTTGTTGGTCTGACCTTCAGAATAGTTTTATAAAGAACGGGGTCAAAGCCTAATGGAATCTTTGTTAGAAAGTACAAAGGATGTCATTCAAAATCTTCACACCTATTTTCTGCATTGATGTACAGGGAGGGGAGGAAATTGCTGTGAAACTGGAAAAGTATTTTGGGCGGTTCGGTATTTTGAGGATACAGAATATCGAAGGGTCTGGATTTCAAAGAGATAAGCTAGGCTAAATTATCTTTACTGATTCTAAGGCATTTCAGTTAATGTTGCAGATTGCGCTGTTCCTCAATCTCCTAATTGGATCCGGCTTATTATTTTTTGCAGACTGTTAGAGCAATTTTATAAAAATTAAGCTTGAACTTTCGGTTATGTCAAAAAGAATTTCCAATTCTGGAGCTGCCAAAGGATCTACAAAGCGAAAACATGTTTCGATGTCCATCCAACAAAAAGTGGAATTGCTGCAAAAAAATGGATAAAGGCATATCCGTCTCAAACTTATGCATGGAGTATGGCATTGGAAAGTCAACTGTATATGATATAAGTAAAAATAAAAAGGAACGTTTTTAATTTCTTTTTTTGGATTCCGACACCCCGCTGACGATGAATAACAGAAAAAGGGTTCGTTATGCTAAAAGTGATGACCATGGCAAAGTGATGATTGAATGGGTCAGACAGCGTCGCAGCAAGGGCAAGTCATTGACGGGTCCAATGCTAATGGCTCAAACCAAAATATTTCATGAAGAAATGAACTTAAACACTGACTGCACACATTCGACAGGTTAGTTAACTAAATTTAAAAATCACCATGGTATAAGACAATTAAAAATTTCAGGTGAAAAAGCCTTAGCTGATACTGAAACTGCTAAAGAATTTGTAGATGATTTCACTGAACTCATTACTACTAAACAATTATCTCCAGAACAAATTTACAACACTGATAAAACTGGTCTTTTCTGGCAATATGTGCAGCAAAATACCTTGGCAACCTCTACAGAAAAGGCTCCAACTGGTGTCAAAGATTCCAAAGCGAGACTGACAATTTTAGCATGCATAACTGCTACAGGAACACACAAGTGCAAACTTTTCGTAATCGGAAAACATGCACGACCTTGAGCATTTAAAGGAGTAACGATTTTCCCCGTTATATATCGCACAAATAAATGAGCATGGATGACACAAGCATTGATAAATGATTGGTTTGAAAATCATTTTATACCCGAGGCTCGGCGACATTTGAATTCGACTGGTTTACCTGATGACTCAAAAATAGTCCTGACTGTTGACAACTGTTCGGTGCATACATCATTTAAAGTTTTAGTGAAAGATAATGTATCCGTATTATTTTTCCCTCCAAACTGTACATCTATCATTCAGCCTATGGATATGGGAATAGTGCATGCGCTGAAATGCAAATATAAAACAGCATTTTTAAAATCTATTAAATTTCTTGAACAATGGCAAGACTATTCAAGAATTGTTTTAATATTTTAGCATAAAATCTGCTGTGTGGAGCATCGCAAGATCGTAGGAGGATGTGTCTCCAGATATGTTAAAAAATTACTTGGCATAATTTTTGGCCAGCTACCATATTTCATGGTGAGGATGATGAAGATGATAGCCCCGAATTTGAAGGTTTTCAGACATCGCAAACTAAAGGTCAAATTTTCCAGTTACTGGATTATGTAAAGAAATGTGGAGAAGCGGTAATAAATGAAGATGATATGATATAACAGAAGTTTTTCATTGCGACGACAATGCCCCAATCATCAATCAAACGGACGGCGAAATCTGTAGTATGGTTCTAGATCCAGAAAATACCGCTTCTGATAGTGAAGAAAGTGACAGAGAAGTTATTAAAATTGAAAAAATTTCGATTGACAAGTTAGTCTGTATTCTCGACACAGCAATTACAGGACTTGAACAGTGGAACTTTGTAACTGAACAAAAAATTATGTCTGTTCATAGAATTAAAGAGAAAGTATTAGCACAAAAAACGAAGCAACTTACATTGAAAGGAATGTTTAATAAAGTAAACAAATAAATATTAAGCTTTTTTTTTTTGTAAAATTTGATACCCTTTAGATCATAATTGCTCTTTATTTCATAAATTACTGTTTCATATTTTTAATTGTATAATTTCTGCACGCCATCCTACCAGACTTAAATTGATGATCTATAATCCGGAAAAAAACCCTAATCCAGAATCGCCGAGGTCCCGACAAGTCCAGATTACGGACTTTGTACTGTATAAAATTAAGGTTGCTTTTTTTGGTACATATAACAAATGAGATAATTTTCATATTTTATAATAAATGATTAAACTTTTTTCAGTTCTTTTAAATATTTGACAGAAATGGAGATTTTAAAGACTTTTCAAACATTTCTCAGGTGTGATTTATGTGCAAAGAGAAATTTAAACTATTTATAATTTTTTAACACATTATGATTGTACATTTAACAGTTACTGAAATTTCACAACTTGTTGTTGGAAATTATGAGCAGGAAATTTTTCCTCCTCTTCACAAGCAAATTAAGATCATATTAAAAATTTATATTATGCTTCCATAATATAAATACTTCACTAACTTGAAAAACAAAATTATACAACGGAAAAGTAAAATAATACAATCCTTATATAATTCAAAAATATTTTATATGAATTACATTTAGTATAACACAAAATCTTTCTTTTATTATATGAATTTATGATTAAAAATTCAGCAAACAGATTAAATTCAGATGATGATCATGTGAATTCTTGTGCAAGTTTCAGAACATTTTGTTTTTACAGTTGAATCATAAGGTTTAATAATAATTATACTAAATAAAAAAAAAAATCACTAATATAATACTTACACGAATTCAAACTTAGGAAAGGTTTTTCATTCAGTTTTATAGCTCAGAACGTGCATGACGCAAAATCTGATGCCTAATTAACATTTTTCCTTTTATATTTAATAATATTATATCTTGATTTTTACATTTCTGTAACAGAATCAAAATTTTTCCTTTTATATTTAATAATACTAAAGCTTGATTTTTACATTTCTGAAACAGAATTTTTAAATGAAAAGAAGTGATATTTGATATTGTTTAATGTTTTTAATTTTCTCATGTACTGTCTCAAACTGCAATCTGCTATAAGTCGCCTCTCAGGGCAAAAGAGGGAATCTACCATAAATATTATAGCAACACTCGTACTACACTGACTATGAGAATACATGCTCTTCCTATTATGCAATAATGAAAAAAACATTTTATAGAAACAGAGTCAGATTAACCATTACGCAAAATAAGCATTAGGGCCCAAAGAAAACAGGGACAACACAAAAATTTCCCATTGTCAGTTTTACCTGTATGTAACGTACGATATAACTAAACCAAGATTGGAAGAGAAAGAATGAAGGAAAAAGTGGCATAAATGTACAATGGGTACACCAAATCTTGTAAGTGTTTACAGCCTAAGAGTCTTAATCTAGTCCAGTATGGAATACATGTTATATAAGACAAATAATTATGTTAAAAACAGCTGCTTTCCTTGACTAGAAAAAGGTCCACGACCAAATCTGAAATTTCATATATTATGCCACCTATCATGAATACTGATAACTCATTCCAGATTCAGCGCTTACTTACTAAATGGGCTGGATAATAATTTAAATCTGTGAAAAGGATGAACGGCAGTCTCCTAAAGAGAGCTTTCCATTAGAACATCTTTCCAAAAAATGATGGTCCTCAACTTTTCCCATAGTAATTTATTTTCTCTTATGTTCCTTTGCAAAACTACTTCATAAAATGCTACCTACAACAAATTAACTTAAATTTATATTATGCACAGGCAAAACCGAAGAACCTCAAACTCAGTTATCTGACTGAAACTGGTTCTACTTACACCAACTCAGAAGAATTAAATCAGAATGTCCATGAAACGGAAATATACTCCGGAGGAATGTGTTTAACGGTTTCACACACTTAGCATATGAATTTCAACTCAGGAGAGTAAAGATTTAGCAGTTCTGCATACTAAGTTATAAACGAGAACTGAATAGATAGGTTATTAAGAAATTCACACATTATACAAACTTAAAAAATTATGTATAAAGATGACATGCTAACATGATTAACTTACCTTTTCTTTCGGAAACTGATAAAAAAGGTCAGGATGCACAGCAAAATAAAATGGCCTCAGAGCAGTAGCAACTTCTTGCTGTGTTAACGATATTGAACTTGAATGACATACTGGTATTCTAATATTTGTAGTTCGAGCAAACTTCACAAAATAACTGTGATATATATAAAAATAAATAAATAAAAAATACTAATAATAAATTTTTAACTTCTATTTTATAGTTAGAAATCAGTTAAATAAACTTTAGAAATTATCTTGTTTCCCATTAAACAATTCCTATATATAAACGACATACATTTCAAAAATGAAGAAATGTATAACGAATCCTTAAAAAATTCGAATGTTTGATGTCAAACATAACATGAAAGTATAAACTTATTCAAGAAATGTAATCAGTATCTTACTTTAATTTTAATAACTTAGCCATCCACAGCTGCATCTGCGCATCTGAATTTTAAATGAAATACAAAACTGAATTTCAATCAGAATAACAAACCCAAACCCTTGCCTAACATTGTTTACTCCGTAAACACATGTTTGATGACCTTGAAAATAATGTTGCCAATCCATTTTCTGAAAAGTATGACAAGGGCGACAGACAGACTAAGAAGACAGATGTCTTGTTTTGCACCCGCTAAGTCTTTCTGCACCGATGGGCGAAAAATCAAGTTGGGGTGCGAAGGAAAGGTATATAGAAAATGGGCAATTTCGTATTTCAGAGGAGAGTAAAAAAGGAACTTCGTATATTTTATACGAGTTCTAAAGGCCAGAAGAAAAATATGGGACAAAATAAAATTAAAAATAAATAGCCCAAAAGTAATGGAGAGGGGAAAAAAATAAAATAAAAAGGCCTATAGAAGGAAAAGGAAAGGAAGTAAGAAAATGTCCTAAATGCGATTGTGTCCAAACAAAAGTATATATTAAGTAAGGTAACATATAGTATTGTGGTATCCAAACACATTCATACATTTTCTTTTTTTTTAGAACCTAGGCACCCTGGTGTTCGGCACCGCAGTTATATAAACACAGTGCGAGAGCATATCAGCAAAATTAAATAAATAAATAAATATCAGAATGTTTTTATTTTAGATAATTATTTTTTTAAACATTATATTTATTTAATAATTTAATCATCATAGTTTACTATATATTTGTACCAGTCTAACAAGTTGAGGCACACTTTATTAGCATATGCTCGTAACTCTAAGAGATGTATTCAAGGAAATATAAATTAATCTTATTGTTTTCTTTATTTGCGAAATGAAAAAAAAAATTGCGATCGAAAACAGTAAAACTGCAACCTTTTACATTCATCGATGCCCAAGATCCCCAAATTCCTCAAAAGGAGAGGGCGCTGTGATCACGAACGATAGAGACAGCAGCTTGGCCAGCTCCCACATTTTTATGTGTGTTTTCCGGGAAAAAGCCTTAATTAATCAAATAAATTTTAAAAAATTTTCTCCGAAGTGTCTCGCCCTCAAATGTGACAGTTTTTCTATGCAAAAGGGGTCTCATTTTCCTCGCTGTTCATTCTTCTGCAACCCGAAGGAAAACAGGAGCTTTCAGATAAGTAGCCTTATTTTCTCTAAACTAAATCAAATATATATTATTAGAGTGTCTTCAAATTCATTTATTTATTATGGTTGTAGGCCTCTGACATTAAATAATAGTTAGAAATTGCTTTACATTATATGCTTGTTTTTACTGTAACCTGTAGTGACGCTATCCTTATCAGTAGATGCCGTCTGTCAGCACTCCCCATCTCGGCCCCTTTGAGGAATTTCTCGAGACGGGGCAAGGGGATCTTGGGCATCGATAAATGTAAAAGGTTGCAGTTTTACTGTTTTCAATTGCATTTTTTTTTCTTTCAGTTCGCAAATAAAGAATACAATAAGATTAATTTATATTTCCTTGAATACAGCTCTTAGAGTTATGAGCATATACTAATAAAGTGTGCCTCAACTTGTTAGACTAGTACAAAAAATAGTAAACTATGGTGGTTAAATTATTAAATAAATATATTATTTAAAAAAAATTTTAAAAAAAAATTCTGATATTTATTTATTTAATTTTGCTTATATGCTCTCGCACTGTGTATGGTTTTATGATCTTGTCTGGTGTTGTTTGAAAAAAAAAAGTTTGAATATATTTGGTTACCGCAATACTATATGTTACCCTACTTAATATATACTTTTGTTTGGACACAATCGTATTTAGGACATTTTCTTACTTCTTTTCCTTTTCTTTCTATAGGCCCTTTTATTTTTTTTTCTCCTCTCCATTACTTTTGGGCCATTTATTTTTGATTTTATTTTGTCCCATATTTTTTTCCTGGCTTTTAGAACTCGTATAAAATATACGAAGTTCCTTTTTACTCTCCTCTGAAATACGAAATTGCCCTTTTTCTATATACCTTTCTTTCGCACCCTAGCTTGATTTTTCGCCCATCGGTGGAGAAAGACTTAGCGGGTGCAAAACAAGACATCTGTCTTCTTTGTCTATCTGTCTGTCTAATTCCTCAAAGGGGCCCAGATGGGGAGTAATGTCAGAGGCCTACAACCATAATAAAAAATTAATTTAAATTCACTTAAGTAATATGTATTTGATTTAGTTTAGAGAAAATAAGGCTACTTATCTGAATGCTCCTGTTTTCTTTCGGATTGCAGAATGAACAGTTTAAAGAATCAAAAAGTTCGAAGTGCATAAAATTAAAGATAAAACATTTATTTACAACTAACAAAGAAGTTTAAATACGAAAAGCAAGTTACATAATGGATAGCGGCAATCTTCCATTACTAAATCTAAAACGGAACTGCAACTTTTTTCAAACAAAGATTCTATTGCCAGATTCCTACAGTTGAGTAAGTAAAGGCTCGGAAATAGCATTTCTAACATCCTCCCACCTTTGTAAAGTGAGAGCTTTACAAACATTAACAAAATTAAATATCCAAAAAGTTTAAAATGTTCTAATTTTACAATATATCGTCCTGTATCGCCTCTTTTTACAGTTTGCTCAAAGAATTTACAAACTTCGTCATGTCTTTCACCTTTTGGTACTTGTACTCCCGATTCTTTGATTCCCAAACTTTCCAACTCCCAGAACTTTGAAATATCTTGAGAGGAAAATAATGCAACTAAAATATTTGAAGAGATGTTTCTATCACTTCTTGACGTGCCAATCAGTGACCACCCAAATTTAATTTTTATGGCCACTAAATTTTCGTTTATGTTATAAATATCAGGTGTAATAATTTGAGACCAAACATTAGCTCCAAATAATACCTGAATGTCAGCAGAATCATCATCCTTGCTTGAAAAATCTGTTAAAATGATTCCCTTTTCTTTCAGACTTGTACAAAGAGCCATATCACTAATTTTTGGAACATAACTACAGATAAGATCTTGATCAAGTACATCCACTTCGCATTGAAAATCAGAGTCCAAACTTGTCAGTAACAGCTTATAAAGACAATGAGATGTAAGTGCACTCTTGTTACCCCCAAATAATTCTTGTTGAGTATATACTGCACCTATAGGTTTCAACTCTAATTCTCTTGCACACTTCTTGGTAATGTAACTTCTTTGTGAGCCGGAATCACACAATACTCTAACTTTCTTTGTAACATTTTCACCAACTACATTAACAAGTAAAGTCTGTAAATAAGTAGTCTCTTTCTGAGACTTCGTTAACATATTACAGGTATTTTCTTTCGAAATGTTTTCATCTTTATTCAATATCTGGCATAATATTGGATAATGTTTTCCTTTGCATGCAGCATACTTCACAAAAACTTTAGATTTAGAACTAACATGTCCTTGTTTCAGACAGCGAAAACATGCACCTTTTTTCTTGACAACAAGTTCCCTTTCTTTCAGAGAGGAATCGATAATAGCTGCACAGTCCTGAGAAGAATGTGTAGATTTATTACAAAAAATGCACAGTACATTCTTATTTACATTATTATTGTGTGAAGAAACTAATGCTGCAGCACTTGGTATAGTATTCGACATTTTAGTTTTACACATAACCTGTGAGCTAGATTTATGCTCATTGGATTCAAAGGTAATATTTCTTAGTTTTACTCTTTCCTCTCCTTCTACTTCTATTTTTAAAAAATCCAATAACTCACATAAACAATCATCAGGATTTTTGGTAGAAGCCTTTTTAGTTACACGGTATCTTTCCCAGATCTTAAAAATGTTTTCTGGAATCGCTGACTCAACCAGTGGAAAAAGCATTGCTGCATACTTTTCTTTAGTCACCCCTAATGATTCTAGAGCACGCAGCTGTGATTCTAGTTTATCATAAAGTTGAGAAATTTGAATATTTTTCCCTTTTAATAGAACTAGAGACAATAACTCACGTACATAAAATTCTATTAAAAATTCTTCCTTCCCATATCTGGATTTTAAGAGTTCTATAGCTTTCTCATAATTTTCGTTTGAAGGTGGAAAACCTTCAATTAATTTATAAGCTGATGACCCAGGTTTCATGCTAAGTCTCAAATATTCAAATTTATCTTCATTGGATAAAGAATTATCATTATGAATTTTTGAAAACTGGCCCCAGTAACCAATCCAGTTTCTTAAATCTCCGTCAAATTTTGTCAGTTCTATCTTAGGTAATTTTATCTGAGTTTTGAATCCAGTCTGAGATTCATTTTCAAAATTTGAACATACGGGTTCAGGAAAAATTGTTTCTTTAATCTTAAGAAATCTTAATTCGTACTCACCGCATTTCGCCATTTCTTCTTCCACCTTAGCTTCTGTTACATTTTTATCTTTCAGAAGTTCTTCTAAGTGAGTGGAATTTAGAACATTAATCCTTTCATATTTTAATTTTAATGCTTCAAATCTTGCTTTAAGTTCAGTTTTATCACCTCTTTTGGAAATAAGTTCTTCTAAATTATTTGCGTCAACTGTAAATAATCGCCGAAGAACTTTTCGTTCAGTTGTATCCATTTTTTATCTTCGTTTCCAAACAGTCCTGTCGCGGACGCCACAAAAATTTAAAGAATCAAAAAGTTCGAAGTGCATAAAATTAAAGATAAAACATTTATTTACAACTAACAAAGAAGTTTAAATACGAAAAGCAAGTTACATAATGGCTAGCGGCAATCTTCCATTACTAAATCTAAAACGGAACTGCAACTTTTTTCAGACAAAGATTCTATTGCCAGATTCCTACAGTTGAATAAGTAAAGGCTCGGAAATAGCATTTCTAACAAACAGCGAGGAAGATGAGACCCCTTTTGCACAGAAAAAACTGTCATATTTGAGGCCGAAACACTTCGGAGAAAATTTAAAAAACCTTTTTTTAACTAATTAAGGCTTTTTTCCGGAATAAACACATAAAAATTTCGCAGCTGGCCAAGCTGCTGTCTCCATCGCTCATGATCACAACGCCCTCAATGACAAGGGCCGAATGTACAGGAATCGCTCGTATTTTTACGGTTGCTGGGTCCAAAACGAGGGTCGGCCCTAAATCCCAGAACGCGCAGGGAGGTCACGTGGTCGGGGGTCGTGACTGCATGCGTAAGCCGACGTCACAATGAAGCTTCGCCCAGCCACCCAGCATCAATAACAGCTTTGGTCAATGACTTAATTCAGAAATCGTGGAGTTAGACCTTGTCGATATCTGTGAATATGTATGCCTGAACGACTTCAAGCATTCTACAAATGTATTGCTTGGTTATGTTTCTCCGTACAAGAACGCAAAATAATAATTAGTGATGATTTCTTAGATTGGTGTAATATAGAAAATATAATGTACGTAAAAATAAATAAATAAATAAACTTCAGTAAGATATTCTAGTATCAGATATTTTGAATCTTATTTTTACATGATACGATTGCTGTCTCAGGTTCACTGATGAAACCAAAATTAGCCTTCACAGCCAAATTTAGCTTATAAATTTTCCCTTTCAGAGAATATTCAGAATAAAACTGGGATTATGGTAACCTCACAATAAGATTAATAATTTAATTCACAGTGGACCTGTGTTTAAATAAAAGGCATATTAACAATAAATAAATAAACAGTGTTATCTGTTATTTTGTAATCAGACCTCAAGAACAGATTCTAAGATTTTTGAAAGTGTCAAACAATTGCATTTCAATATATTCCCTATTTTTTTCTCATATCACATCATCCATCATCAACTGCAAACTTGTGAATAAAATTTATATACTTGCTACTAAATACTAAAACATCTCTGTGTTTTATTAGATTTATGATGCTTGCATAATAACCGATAATTGTCATGCCACCACTGATATAGTTCAACCGCCTTATCCGCGACCATGAGCGCAAAACCCATCCTCTCAAAATAGGGTGGAAGGATGGGGACTTTCTTTCCTTCCAGCATATCTTTTTCCGCAGAAGAGAAGACTTTCAAGTGACTTTTCACATGGCAGCAAGAATAACATCCCTTTTGGACGAGTCTGTGTTTTGGCAGAATGCCAGCCAGGGTTGCGTTCGAGACGGTCGGACTATACTTGTGGATAAATATCTGACTCTTATAATTGTTCATAATGATATCAATACCATTTGAAACTAAATTTCTTTGCTGCAGGCAAGATGGGATTTGTGTTTGTTCACTTTCAAAATTAATTTAGTTTTATAGAAAATACAGGCCTTTTTTTCTTCTTTTTAACCTAATTTTAAATACTCTAGTTTCTTTGCCAATTCACTAAAGTTAAAAAAAAAGTCAGTTTCTATTTTCTGACTTTGAAAATCCAACAGATACATAAATCAGAAATTACATAAAATGGCTGAAATTAGGTGCATTTGAGTAAAAATTTTATTATATGATGCACTTAAAAAGTAAAATGAGCAAAATTTCAGGCAAACATCTTGCAAATACTATTTGCATCATTATCATATTTGTTAAACAAGAAGCTCACAAGTGTTAAAAAATCAAAAACAATATTCATATTAAAAATTTTATGCTCATTTTCCTCTAATAAGTACCTTTTTAAAATGTTGCTGTACTTTCATCATGCATCTTCATCCTACATCATGCATGAGTGAAACTGAAGCAATTAATAAATTCAGATTTTGCATTAGAAAGTAAGATGCTTTCTTCCTATGGTATATTGCTAAAGATATATAAGCATGCAGGAAAATTTGTTTTAAACGACATAAATTATATGTTACTAGACATAGCCATAATCAACAAAATAATTTATAATATTGTTTGCTATTTGTCAATTTTTAACAACATTTTCTTTTCTTTATTTTTTTTATTTTTTTTAAATATTATCAAAGCTACAAAACAGAAAATAAATCCATGACTGTTTCACAATTTAAATATAAAATATTCACAAAAAGTGTAAAGAATGTTGAGAACAAAATGTCATTTTAATCATGAATATTTACAAGAAATAATGTTTATTATTTATAAGAACTGTCCAAATAAACTATCACTAACAGCTACACATGCATCACAACCAAAATGGTGTAACTGGTACTTTGGAAGGCTTAATATACTATAATATTAATTTAAAGGAGGGTAATATACTTTGAAAGACAGCTGGCATGTACTTCTACAGCAATAGAGCTTATTTGATGCCAAGGTAGGACTAAAGTTTTAAAAATTTATAAAAATTGCCAAACAGGTATTATATTCCCTTTTGTGATCTAGTCTCGGCTAGCCTATGTAAAATAATATCACAAAACAGTTTGCATCACACAGGCAATCAGTCACTTCAAAATTTGTTGCACTATGCACGAATTATCTTCTCTATAAAACTTCTATTTGATAATACATAAGAAATCTCCATATTTTGATAATTCTAAAGAATGGAGATCATCGTACTGCGAAATAGCAATTAAATATCTACAGTTATGTGATAGGGCGAGATTAAACGTGGAAAGATTTGTTATGTACTCATAAGCAACTTTGCTGTATTTAATGTTACTAGTGCATTACTCTTTATAAACTCTGGATGGAAATATAATACCTCACGTTTTAACGAAATTATTCTGTACTTTCATATTTAACACAATTATTACAGTCTATAAACAAGCTATTCTTAATTTAGAAGTCAAATAACCAAAATCAGAGTTATATTTTCAAATTTTCACAGGACTAGTTTCAATTGTTTTACCGAACCACCATCCTCAGCTGCAAAAGCGCAAATGAATGAGATATCTCGTTCTACTACATGATAATTCTTCCTCATGTAGTAGAACGAAAGTCATTACAGTTCTCTAATATACTACATGATAGTTCTTCCATCCAAAAACTATATAAATAATTTATACTTAAACGAAATTCCTTTCAGATATACAATAAAATAATACAAGATGTAATATTTATTACAAAAAAAGTTCGTAATTTTAAATTCATTAATTCTTTATTTAAATAATATATAGAGAGCGCGGCAAATATTAATTTCTTTTTCTAATACAATGTAGAAATTAAAGCACAATACATTAATTATTGGGTTAAATGTATTGCAAATACTAACACAACTAATTTAAAACTGAAATATCATATATTTCTCAGTGATTTAAAATAAACACAAGAGTGTACTGGAAAGATATACATGCTAAAATGTTAATATTTAAAGAACTGTAGTATTTTCAAAAAAATTTTCGCTACTTCTGAAAAAAAAAGAAAACATATCGCAGAACCGTGTTTCAATTTACGCGCAGAAATTTACTGAGCGTAAGGGGCGTATCTTTGATGTGACATCGTGTAACGCGTACTTTAGATGTCACATGACCTCTCTGCGTGTTTGGGGATTTAGCGCTGTCCCCAAAATGAGCCTTTTATCAATTCACTTTAGATGTATATAAAGTATAGTAGAGAAAATAATTTCCTGTCTCGTACTTGAACGGAAAGCCATAGAAATGGGGAAAAACAATAATAAGGTAAGTGCAAATCAAATGATGCTGAAAATACATATTATACAGAAGACGTAATATTCAGAAACATAACAAACGGAAAAGTGATAGAGTGTAGAGAGTTTACTTATACGTATTTTAGAGAATTATTTGGATATTTACGGAATTATTTGGGCAGTTGGCCTTTTGATATCATTTAAATAATTAAAATCGTAGTTACAGATTTTTATTTCTGCATTATTGATTCACCCCTGGCTTTCGTGAAAATGTTTAGCTAGATGATGATAATAGGCCCTTACCTGAACAATTTTTAGTTCTTCATGTATCTTTTTCTTACGAACATATCAGGATTAATCTGTAATTTTCCTCAGTACACTATTCTGGCCAGTTCACAGTTGTTTTCATTTGGTTTTCCAAGAATAAGCTCAGACTGGATTGTCGCAACACAACATGGAATGCAGAATGGATTCATAATGAGTAACTTATTATCAACAAACAGAATGATATTTCGAGCAGTAAGGGCTGGAGTCAAGGCCATCTGGACCTAGTTGGCAGATATCTAGCTGGCCTTAGTACAGTCTAGTTCTACACGCTTTAAAATTTTGTGTAATAAATGTAATTTGTGAGAATGACGAAGATATGTAATTTGCTGAACCCATGGGAGAATGAGATTTTCATTATTTTTATTTTCTTTTTGGTTAAGAAAAGATGCGCATTGTTTTATTGATGTTGATTTGTATTTTCTAGTTTTCCAGCTAGGTATCCAATGCCTGTATCTGATTTTGCAAATTTTGAATGACTTTTGTAAATTTTGAGTGACTTCTTGACAAACAAGAAATGCACTATGAACATACAAAACGGTAGTACATTGCAAGCATGATGTAGAATGAGAGCGGAATATCGTGTACCTAAGTGTTGGATAGGGGGAGCCCCAGTAAGCACCCTGTGGCATTCTGACTGAAATAGCACCGTGAGTAGAATATGTTACTGAGATGTGAAATACAGTGTCTAGCTGTCAGATAGGATTTAAATATGTTTGTAATGTAATCTTGGAAGCCTAAACTGTGTATTTTATAGATGAGTGCGTCTAACTAGACATGATCGAAAGCCTTGGCTACCCCGAAAAAAAAGGCCACCTAAGACGTAGAATAGAATAAATACTTCTTATAATTTGTTTCAAATTTTCCCAGTTATTATGATACACTATGCTTGGATTAATTCATTTCAGAATGTTAAAATGTATATAGCAGAAGCGGCCAAATTTCAAGACGATAGGAGCCTATGATAGATATGATAGATTTCCTGAACGTTCGAGAACCGAAAGTTCTAATTTATATCGTTTAAAAAATATAATAGGTAGGTTCTGAATAAAAGGAAACTTTTGAAGTAGATTAATGAGAATTTCGCATTTTATATATGATGTACATGGTTACATATAAATATGAATAAATACATATTATATCTACTGTTTTTATGTTTGCTTTATATTCAGAAAAGTTACTCCCAAAAAAATATAAATTTGTAATTCTCATACTATGCGTTCTTCCTTCCTGTAGAGAAACCAAATATTTGATTCTGATTCCCTTTATCCCTCCTTCATTTATAGTTATTGTTGTTTGATTTTAGGAGAAGTAAACTTAAATTGTAAGCATATGCATTGGTCTACAATCATGTAAAAAATTATTTGAGTGGATTATAATTCATTATTTAAAAAAATTGAGTGATTCTTTTTTTCTTTCTGTTACGCATAAGCAGTCTTTTAAGAAAAACTAAATGATAGATGTCGACACGCGTTGCAGAGAAACTCTTATTCGAAAAAGAAAACTTACTTAAAAATAAGCTATTAACAATTTTATGCTTTTATATAAAAATTAATTTTGTTTTTCCAAGCAACTAAGATAAGAACCAACATACTTAGATCATTTGAATTTTTGGATAGTAAACTAAGAAATCATTAAACTTTTTAACCCAAAACTTTGAAATAACTAGCTTTACTTGCCCATTGTAGCAGCATTTATTAAAAATAGAGCACGATTGCAATTTCAACGGTATCTAAATCATGAAGATCACTCATGACGGCTCTGAGTGATATACTATTTCAGAGGGGTATCTAACAGAATCTGCCAGAATTTTTAAGTACACGGCGCATCATTTAAATTTCTTGAAACTATATCTTGAATCATTCCTATAATTCTCCGCACAGATAATGTATTGAATACATTATCTGCCAGTTGACCTCTTCAGCCATATCTGTTGAATTTTGAGCTGTTTTTCAAATACATGGTAAATCAAAATTAATGATGCATAACGAAAACAAACCTGTCACTGTTATAGAGAATTTATTCCGCAAATACAGATATTATCTGAACTCATAACTCTCCACATTTCTATCGACAAGCACAGATGTTCTATTCGGAGGCTTTCATAACACAGCAGACGTCCATACGGTAGTTTAGTTACTGACTTCTTGACAAACAAGTGTACCGATCCACCCTATTCTAGTTGTAGACTACTGGACCGATAAAGGCAGTCAAATGACACATTGTCTCGACTTAAATCTCTAAGTAAAAGAACCCAGAAGCAAGTTCAAAGTAAATACTTCCTTATTGTCTGGCTAACGGTCACATAACTTGTCTATAAAAAATATATCCGAAATGGAGTTTGAAATGGGTGATTAGTTGCTTTATTTAATAATGGCAAAGCAAGCGAGACTATCAGCATATGGGAAGGGAAGTCTTCGTGGGAGACTTGCTAAGGGAAACTGGCTGGTATACACATTACTCGTAAGGAAAACTACGAAAATGCCCACGCAGACAGCCCGTTCGCTTGGATTCGAGCCCAGGTCGGAACTAACAGTGTTCAGGGGTTCGAAATGGAGTCTGTATGCATATGAAGATACTGTTACGAATTTTGTATTTAGATAGTTAATGTTAGGAGAATTATAATTAAAACTGTTTTATTTTCCCGTGCAATGCAACGTGTGATAAATTTCAAGAGAAAGCTACGCTAAAAATGTAGAAATACAGGAGCACGTGCGTTTAACATTTAATAAAAGTTTATCTCGTTAATTTATATTCAATTTAAATAAATGTAATTGTCTACTATATTAGCTGTAACCGTAATTCTACTTTTTTGCTTTCCAGAAATTTTGAGAAGCAGAAATTACTAGAATCTAACGCGAATGATTTAAAGCTTTGAAAAGCCTGACAGAGAATATTTCATCTCAGTTGTTTACTTACTTGCTGTAACTTTGTTGTTCGGATTAGCTTTCTCTGCGCTGTGGATTGTGTTCCATTTAACTTTTTGATAGTTTAAAGTATAGCTACTGGTTACATTGCGTGATATCGTGATATTGTACGAATATGTTTGTGGAAAAATTAGAGCATTTTATTATATTTATTTTGATAAGAATAAATTTTATTAATCTTTTATCGGATTTATGCATTCAATATGTTACGAACTCGTATGCACGTAACAATAATTTAGGGAAAAAATAGATCAGACCTTAAAAAATAAACATTTCCAGGGTTGAATTCCAGCAAAATTTCATATATTTGGATGAAATTTGCAGTGATCAGGCAGTGAATCACAATGCAAGCTTTTTATTAGGTTAGTAAGCATTCGTGAAGGACGTGTTAGACATACATGATGATAGAAAATTAGGAAAGCAAAAAATGTCAATAGATTGAACAAGTGTAATACTGGCATCAGAAGCAGGCCAACTGCTACAGCTGTACTGAGCGGCCGTACTAAGGGATGAAAAATTTTATAAATACCTGGTACCAAAAAGACTAGCGCCGGTTCTAACCTATTACCATATATGTGTCGAGCTAGAAAGAAAGTTATCAGACACAGTACGAGAAAACATCGCAAGCTAAAGCGATTTATTTAGCATCCATCTCGCATTTTGACAGAAATTTCGGAGAAGAAAAATGTTTGTGTTCATTTGATCCCTCATTGCTGGAGGCAACGTTATTGATATGAAGATTTGAGGATGAAGGTTAAAGAAATCTCGAATAATAGCAACCGATAAAACGTGAATTAAAAATTTTGAATAAAATTGAAATCGTTATCAATCGAGGAATTCTTCCCGCAACCCCAAATACACTCTTTTGCAAAAAAATCGAAGCACCATAAAGGAAGTGGTTATTTTTTACGAAATTGAATATGTGTATAGCACATGCACAGATAATAAAATGATTAAAAAGTCAAGGTCATGGTACCTGCTCACGTCTCACAATCACCCATTGAGTGTTCCAATTAATAGTTGGTCGAACCGCCCCTGGTGGCAATGCATGCTTGAATTCGTCAAGGCAAAGAGTGGTAGAGGTTCCTAATGTCATCCTGTGACAGATTCTGCCAGGCATTCATCAGTTGTCTCTCCAGATCTGCGATATTTTGTGGTGCCCGAATCTGGCGGCCTACCATGTCCCAGACATGCTGGATTGGTGAAAGGTCTGGTGACTTTGCTGGCCAAGGAAGAGTATCAAACGCATGGAGACAGTCCAGAGATATGCGACTGGTATGTGGCCTGGCATTATCTTGTTGGAAAATCGCTCCAGGCTGACGTGCCATGAAGGGTAATGCAACCGGCCACAGGATGGTATCAACATATCGTTGAGCTCTTAAAGATGTACGGAGGATGGCCTGCTGTCATAAAAAATAGCCTCTCGCACCCTCACACCAGGGGTTATGGCTGTATGCCTTTGTAAAAGAAAGGCTAATTGGGACCGCCCGCTTCGTCCTCTCCAGATAAGAATACGGTGGTCATCTGCTTCAAGAGTGAAGCGGGATTCATCGCTGAACACTATACGATGCCAAACTGATGGCAGCCATGATGATCGATTGCAACAAACTCCAGACGACTCCGCCGATGTTGTGGGGTCAAAGGCAAATGTCTTAAAGGCCTCTGAGAGCATAATCCCGCCTCAGACAAGCGCTGTGAGATGGCGGACGGTACCACGGGAGGTATAGACGTGGCTGTAATGCGTTGAAGAGCCGACAATGATACTATTGTGGCGGTTCGGGTCTGGCGAACAGTCATCCTATCTTGTCTCTCATATGTGCTCCTTGGCCTTCCAGAGACTTCATTTCGTCGGCATTTTCCTTGTAGCAACCATTGCTACCAACATCTTTGCACAACAGTGTCTGTACGCTGCAGGTGGCGGCCTATTGCTCAGTATGACCACCCAGCTTCATGCAACCCTACAATGCGACTACGTTCGAAGTCATTTAGTTGTCCTTAAGGTCTTCGATATCGTCGTAATGGCATCTTTAGTTGCTTCTTTACGGAATTACCATGGCAGCAACAAAAAAAGATAAATTTCCCCCTCTGTTACTGGTTTTATACTTTGCGAATTGCGCACTAGAAATGCGGGCTATGATTGCAATTGCTGTTCATTTGCCTTGAAACTTTGATCATTTGCATATTCGGTCAAGATGCTTTTACAAATCAAATTTCGTCACGATAGCAAAAGTCCTTTTTGGTGCTTCCATTTTTTTGCAAAAGAGTGCATTTTAGCATGCACAACCACTGGTGAAATAAAACTTGATTTCTGCTTAGGATTCACATTGAGCTTCATGTGAGAAAAGTGTTCATCGCAGCATATTACTCTCAGTGTTTGAGAAAACTGTGTAGGAATTGCATAAAAGTGCCTGACTTACTTGAGGATGGGGAATTAACGTTGAAGGACACACGCAGAAAAGTGAGACAAGTCTGCTAACCGAGTAAGAGCAGGAAGGTTCTCCTCACCAAAAATAAAATCCTCGGATTTAAAATTCTTCCTTAGACTGAAAGAGACTTCCATGGACTGCAAGGCGAAAGAGGTTTCTTCAGTTGTTACTCATGCCATTCAAGCGATGAATAAAAGTACGAAGAAATAGTTTACAACGAATAGCAAATCATCCGAGTGGATCAAAACTGTTGTTTAACAAGAGTTGTGAAACAAGGGGATCGTGCAAAAGGAATGTAAGCAGAAACTGGCTGAAATAAAATTAACTTGAAAGAAAAAAAATCATTAGAAAGCATTACTTTTTAATTAACTTCTTAATTTTATATTTTGTGCTATTTCGATAAGCCTCATCTGCTCAAAGAGTAACATGGCAGGACTAGTAATTACCAGAAATGGAAGTATTTGTAATTTTTTACCTGGACGATAAGCCTGTGGTGAACAATTTGAAATGTATTATATTATTACATACATAATATAAGAAATTAAGTTAGCGATTAATAAAGAAACTCGTCATTGAATGGATTCTGTTTCAGATTCCACTTGTATTTAAAAAATTAAACTGCTGTTTATTGAAAACGAGTAGCATTCTAGAGGGCAAAGGGCCGCAAGTAGCTTGCAGGCTCCAGTTGAGGTGTAGGGCAGCCGCAGTTTGGCCGTGCTTGGTATATAGATGATTAATTAGTCATAGCGAATTGATTAATTATTCAATTTTAGGATGCAACAATTAACCATCTATTACAATAGTACTCCATCGGCCATAGTAACGAATTCGTGCGAATTTTCAAATGTAGTAGATTCTGAAGGTGAAAGTGGGAACATAATATTTAAATGAAAAGCCAGTCATGACGTAGCATAGCCTGAATACTTCTCATAAAATGTTTTTTAATGAACTCAGTCACTGTGATGCGCCATTCCTGGATTAATTAATTTGAGAAGGTTAACATGCATATAGATTAATAATTCTTTATTGCTGACTGATTGATTACTCAGTTTATGATGCGACAATTCACCATCGATTGCAACGATATTCCTTAGGCTATATTAGTGAAATCGTGCGAATTTTCAAAAATAGTAGTGTCTGGAGGTGAATGTGCAAGTATAATTTGTTGAATTTATCGATGGGGAGATCTGTGTGACACTTCAACACATTTTTCTTGTGTAGTGTTTTAAGGTCTCCGACACTTTTCCCAGTGACGTATTGGAAAAGGATAGTGTCTTTCCTATTAATCAATGCTGATTGTCCATTTTCTATGTTTTGCTCGTCAGTTTCGTATTCAGTCTATTATTTTGCTGCTACGTTTTCTCTTGATAAAGCTACAGCAAATCAGAGTAGTAGCAGACAAACAAACTGCAAGGTGTTTCTGCCGCCTTCTTAGCATGCCTTCGTGGTGTAGTTGGGCGTGTATCCAAGAGGTCCGTGGTTCGAGTGCCCGGAGAGGGCATTGCTTATTTATTACGCTTCCAGCTTCAAAAAAATCCTAGTGTCTAAAAAAAGGTGGTGGATGATGATTCTTTACCCCAGGATTTGGCGATTGCGTCCCCTAATCCCCAGTCGCCCTTTAAAAGGGTAAGTATATACGGTATTTGTCCCGTCTTCTTAGCATGCCTTCGTGGTGTAATGGTCAGACACTCGGTGCGTATTCGAGTCCCGGCGATGGCACTGCACATTTTTCATGTCTCCTTCGAAATAACCTAATGTTTCTACAGTGGCTCCCGAACTTAAAAAAGGTGCTGGATGATGATTCTCCACCATCAGGATTTGGCGATTGGGTCCCCTAATCCCCAGTCGCCCTTTAAAAGGGGGAGTATATAAGGTATTGCTCCCCGCTTCTTAGCATGCCTTCATGATGTAGTGGTTAGCACTCTCGGCGCGTATTCGAGAGGTCTGTGGTTTGAGTCATCGAGAGGGCACTGCTGATTCAGCACGCTTCCAGCATAAAAAAATCCTAATTTCTCTACAAAACTACTAACATACTCAAGGAGATAAATTTTTGAAAGAACTGAGATAGTTTCTATATGCCTAGTTATTGCATAAATCAGTTTCTGACAGATGACAGCACTATCTATTTCAAAAATTGATCTTTTTCTCTCTGGAACAAATGTACACCTTACACACAGAAAAAAAAGGGGCGGCAGTTCTATTGGTCCGATTGCCGAAATTCTACTTGCGTTTTTCATGTCTTGAACGCAAGACTTAAAATATATATGATTTATATGTAGTATTGGGCTAACATAGATATTTTGGCTAAAACTCGTACTTTTTCTGAAATGGCATGCCAATTTTTTTTCCTTATTTCCATTTTACTACTCAAAATATGTCCAAATACTAAATTTTGTAAAATTTGGCGAGAAACTTTGAGAAATTAAAAAAACTTGGCAAACTTTTTTCAATTTTTGCCAAGAATAATTCACTTAGCAAAATTTCTTAATTTATGGCAATCTGTTTCCCTTTTTTCATTGCGCATAAGTGGACAAAAAGGTGCATTGTTTTTTCTTTAAAAAAATTTTACCTTCTAAAATTATTTTGCCAAATGTAGTTTAAATACGTTAAACTACATTTGACATTATTATCTCTTTAATAAATATGCCAAATTTCAACACCTGCCAATATATAAATTCACGTATATCTTGGAAAATTGTGAATTAAAAAAAAAAAATCTTAAATTTTTGCAGGTGCACCTAGAAATACATCTACTTCAAGATAATAGTAAAATTTTTACAGGTTATTATCCAAAAATGTTTTTGAAAAATTAGTAAAAAATACAAATTTTAAAGACAAATGAGGAAACATCTGTGAATTTTATTTGAACTGAACCCAAATTTCGAACTGTCAAAGAAGGAATCTAACACTGAAGAGCTAATTTTTTAAAATTACTAGTGCTACCTTTAGAAAACTTGACACAATTTGAATCGTAGAATGGAAATATGAAAACAAAATCGGTATGTCATTTTAGAAAGTTTGATTTTATGTCAAAATATCTAAGTTAGAATAATACTACATATAAATCTAATATAGTATATTGTAAGTCATGCCAGAGGCATAGCTAGGGTTTTTAGCGCCCCCTTCTGTGTGCCAAGAATGAAAAACAATTTATTCTGAAATTTTTTAACATCAGTTTCCTGTCCCCTGGATGCTGTGCCTGGGAACAGATGTTCCCCCTAGCTACGCCAGAGAGTAGTACTTTCAAGAGATAACTTAAATTTTGTCAATCGGCCTAGTAAAATGGGAGATTTAGAACTGTCCCCCCTTTTTTTGTACAAGGTATACACTTTCTACTGCTTCATTTCTTACTCTGTTAATATAGAATGCTACTTACTTTTCAACTTTTTGCTTATCCCTTCTCACGAAGATGATTTTATGTAACTGTGCGCAAGCTCTTTTCCTGCATCTTATCAAGTACTTCTTAAAATGATTTTTAAACGATCATCACTAAGAACTTAAGGCCTACCCACTGCATGAGGCATTTTAAGTGTTTTCATCTACAATCATATAAACTTTAGTAAACTGTTCTCCCTTCACTTTGTCCTATACTTTTCCGGAAGTATGCTCCTACTAGTTCAGTGATACTAAGTGACACACAATTTAATATTTGCTTTTCTTCTACGTTAAAAAAAATGCTTTTGCATAATAGGTTCATATAATGTTGATATGGAACATTATACTAAACTAACATGAAGTAATACTATGGTTTTCATAGTAGTTCAAAAGCAGAATTATGCATTCAGGTTTCCAAGGAACAATGGCATATGGTGAGTTTAATTGTAAAGCCAATAAAATTATTTATACCTGCATATCTCCTCTTCATTTAACTGAAAAATAATTTCATAAAAGATAAAATTTTATATATGCAAATATGTCTAAAGAAATTACAGTTGAAAAATATATTTTTATTCAAATAACAAAATATAATTTACTTTCATAGATATCACATCTACTTCAATATTTTTTCATACAGCTGTTAGACAAAATCCATAAATTTTCATATAAGGAAAAACGATATAACTTTTTAAAATACAGTAATCATTGTCAGGCAGTGTAAAAAAAAATCATGTAATAAAAAGTCCGCAAATGTGAAAATTATTATTTGATGTCTGTCACTTATAACCACAGGCAGCAAAATTCAATAGTAATAAAAGCAATATTTAATGGATAATTATTTCAATTGAAACAATTTTTTTAAACATTTACTTGAGAACTATTACAGCTTTGAAAACTTAGGACGTTGCTCAGATTTTGTAATAGTTGCTTCAGCTGCTTTTAAGACATCTTCACTCTGAAGCATTGTCATATTCCAATACGTCATAAATTCTAATCCTTCCTTCACTGAATGATCTCGAGAGTAATTAAGAGCAACCTTAGTGCCTTGTACCGCTACAGGGCTTTTAGATGCAATTAAACCTGCAAGACGATTTGCAGCCTTCAGCATAAGCTCTCTAGAAGGAAACACTTTACTTACAATACCTATATCTTTGGCGTTAGCCGAATCAATTTTTTCACAACTGTATATATATTCTCGAAGAAGGCTATCATTTCCTATAGCTTTTGGTAATCTTTGCAGAATACCAACATCCGCGGCTAAGCCGATATCTATTTCTTTAATAGCAAAATAAGCATCTTCTGTACAATAACGAATATCGCAGGCACACACTAGATTGGCACCTCCTCCAATACAACCTCCGTGAATAGCGGCAATCACAGGTTTCTGACATTCTTCTATTGAAGTAAATGACTGTTGATATTGTGCAATGATAGACTGTAAATACTTAGCTTTGCGCGCAATATCTTCCTTGCTTGTTATTTTTGATGTGAGGTCAAGCATATCATTAAAATCTATACCGGATGAAAATATTTTGCCAGCACCAGAAATTATTGCTACACGGCATTCTTTATCATCTTTTATTTTTCGAAAACAGTCTAAAATTTCATGCCAAAAAATTTTATTCATTGCATTTAAGCATTCCGGACGATTCAACTGTATGTGAAGTACATGAGGTTGATCAGAAGTCACAGACAAAGTTTCATATTGGTAACTAGATATACTGGACATGTCGCGTATGCTGTTAAATCTACTTACAGATCCCAATCGAAGCGTAGGTGTAACGATTTTTGCATGAACAGTACGAAATAGAAACATCCTTGCCTTTAAAAAAGCATCAGATCACAGACAACACGTTATATAAACATTTCCTCGTTGACGTTGCACACAAGTAATCTTTAATCTAGTCCATTCATAAAGTATTGCCAGATTTGAAAACTCTTTTCCTAGTAACTTGAGAGGCAGTCAACTTTCTGATTTAATTAAAAGCCTTTTCCTATAGCTTATTAAAAATTATTACGAATATGATCCTGTTTCATTAATTTGATTCGAATGTGATTTAGTAGTTTTTTTCTTCAAAAACATACTCGGAATGAGAGAAAGTTTGTTTTTCTCCAACAAGCTCTAAGACTTAAAAATATGCAAAACAAGAAAGTTCTGTGTTTATGATGTTTGTACTCGAACTGTATGTTATAATTTTTAAAGGCATGTATAGTTCCAGTAAAAGCGCAATAATAATGGAAGCTGTAAGTATGAAGTTTTAATTTTGCTATGCTTGCTGACAGTAAATATTATATTTTATAAATATTGATACCTGTATATCATATATATATATACTGCTCTGAAGATGTGCTGTAGATCATACCTAGGCGGGTCATATAAGCGTATAATATAGCAATATTTCATGAATTTATAGTACTTAAAAATATTTCCTTAAAGGAATTAAAGCATATTTATATCAGTGAAAGGAATACTGTTATTACTCTTGTCGATTTAGTTTCTGACACTTTTAGTTATTTAAAGCTTTTGAATATTTCTCTATCTGTTGATTTGAACTATTGAGCACCATAGCTATAAAAATTTGCGGTTGGAATGCGCTTTAGCCCACTGCTTGCCGGCGATTGTTTTTGAATGAGCAATAAACGCGCCAACATGGGTAACTTCGTATAACTTGTGTACGTTGCCTACATTGTGCAATTCGCTGAAGTTTTTTTTAAGTTTAAAAGGAACCCTGTGCACATGGCATTTTCTTGTAATTTATTTTCGTTATTTTAGCTTATTTTGTTCATTTGTGCACGTTGCCTACATTGTGCAATTCGCAGATTTTTTTTTAAGTTAAAACGGAACGGTGTGTACGTGGTATCATTTGTAATTTTAATGCCCTTTAAAAAAAAAAAAATCCTCCTTTCTTCGATGCCATTTTGGTTACGTTTTCGCGGAGCGTGTCGGGAAAGTTATGTAATGGCATAAAATGTAAGTATTACAACATAAAATGTAAATAATTAATTTAAATCCCGACACGCTCCACGAAAACCTATTGTAAACAAAACATAGAATTCTAAAGCATAAATTAGTATGGAAACTGTTGCCACAAAAAGATAATAAAATAATATGCAAAATGAACATTATGATCATTAAAATATTTGTCAGTTAGGTTTAAATTAATTATTTACATTTTATGTTGTAATACTTACACATTTTATGCCGTTACATAACCTTCCCGACACGCTCCGCGAAAACGTAACCAAAATGGCATCGAAGAAAGAAGGAATTTTTTTTAAAAGGGCATTAAAATTACAAACGATACCATGTACACACCGTTCCGTTTTAACTTTAAAAAAAATCTGCGAATTGCACAATGTAGGCAACGTACACAAATGAACAAAATAAGCTAAAATAACGAAAATAAATTACAAGAAAATGCCATGTGCACAGCGTTCCTTTTAAACTTAAAAAAAACTTCAGCGAATTGCACAATGTAGGCAACGTACAAACAGTGAGCCATGTTGGCGGATATACGGAGTTACCCATGTTGGCGCGTTTATTGCTTATTCAAAAACAATCGCCGCCAAGCAGTGGGCTAAAGCGCGAATTTAAGTCAGGGTTATTTTCAGGCCATTAATAGAGATATATTTCCTTGCTTATTTTCCCCTTTTCTTTTACTAATTTTACTGTTCAGAATTGCCAGAGAATAATTATGAGAATAATTTCCAAAGGACACAGTTACAATAATAATATAACAAATGAAAATTAGTCATGGTTAAACTGCAGGTAGCTATCATAATATTGTTCCTCTAAAAGAAACCTGCTTTCCAATAAGAATAAATAATAATATTAACTTTACAGTATTTGATAAGATATCTTCATTTCTACCTCTTTGTAACCTGAATCTTGCCTGTTCTTATTGTTGTCTCAGCTAATTATTAGGTCTCAAACCATCCGTAAATGATTAAAGTTGGTGAATTTGCAGCTGATTCAGTGAAATAATAGATTGAATGTCAGTTTGTTTCACTGTGATTGATCAATTATTGTATTAGGCTGGCGTAAAGTTGACTAGACTGCAGATTAGGGGCCAGTCGCCAAATAAAGTGAAATCGTGCCAAATCTGGTAACCTCTTGGCGTCATGAAATTTGTTAGGGTTTGAGGTTGCAGTTTAGATTATTCAAGCGGACTTTTTGAATTTTCGTCATTTCACCAAAGAACGTCTTCACATATTCTTTGATTTGACAATACATATTCTTTGATTTCACTGTGCTTCTAGTAGATTGTGTGAGCAAAATGGCTGTCATTGAAAGAGTTGAACATGTGGATTTTACTTATTTGATTTGGTTGCAAGATAAAGGTGAAAGATGTGTGATAGAATGGTGCATGAATTATGGTTTGTTTGTGAATATGTACGAATGTCCTAAGTGTAAAAATAGTATGAAATTAGTTGAAATGAAAGATGCGACAGATTTGTGTGAATGGAAGTGTGTGTCCATTATATGTGGTTAAGCACCTGGTTGAAATGAGCTCGCCATTTTGAATTTCATCTCCATTGTATTGTTACATTTTAGTGTGAATATAAACAAATGCGAGTTTCTACTTTTTATTATAAATAAAAAATTATTGTAAAAATATAAATTACATAGTCAAATTGGTTAACCACTTTTTGTTTTTTTACTATACTATTGCTCATGTTTCAGTAGATTGAAATTTTGAATTTTATCTTCATTTTTCTTCTGCATTTTTTTTAGATTAAATATGAATCAATGTTTTCCGATCATTTATTGCTCATTTACTGCTTATTACAATTTCTTAAATTTCATGCTAAAACATTTTACTACATTTTGCTAATGTCTTAAAAATGATATATGATATTATGAAAAGTTTTAATATTGTTGATTACATAAAATACATAGTTATTAACCTTCAAATACTTTATCGTCCTTTTTTCTTGAACTTCTGTTTTAGATATTTTTGCATGTTTACATGGTCAATTTTTTGCATGTTTGCTGGATTAATTCAAATTCACGACCATGTGATATGGCGATATGATGAATTAGTGATTTTCTATAACGCACGAAAATAACCCATTTGGCGATTTTTAGAAAATGCGCCAAACTGGGCCGTAATATACAGTTTTACCATAAAGTTCAAAGGAGTTAAAAGGAGAACGTGAAGTCCACTAGTTTGAGTTTTTGTTAGTAAGAGGAAAAAATCACTATGCAGATGAATTCATTTTAAAATGGAACTACTCTTATACATGTCGTTGGTTGGTGACAAATTTGCCAAACATTTTTGGCGAGAAACTCCATGGCATTATATATTTATTATATCTAAATTTTTTGTCTACATTTCGAACTTTAAGCCCAAAATGTCTGTAAAAACCATGTTTTTAGCACACAATTTACGCCAAAAATTTGAAACAAAAACAAAAAATATATATAGCCAAAAACATAAAGTTTCTAACCAAAAATATTTGACAAGAATCCATGTACACAGCGATCTGTTTTAACTGAGAAAAAAAATCAGGGAATTGCACAATCTATGCAGCTATTCTAGGAATCACGTGCACTTCAGTAAAATAAATCAACATAAAAACAATA
This sequence comes from Stegodyphus mimosarum, assembly GCA_000611955.2. NCBI lineage: Eukaryota > Metazoa > Arthropoda > Arachnida > Araneae > Eresidae > Stegodyphus > Stegodyphus mimosarum. The sequence goes on along the minus strand of KK120525.1, from coordinate 140,220 downwards.
AATTTCTAACAGTGCCATGTACACAGCATTCTGTTTTAATTAAAAAAAATCAATGAATTGCACAATCTAGGTATTGCGTACAAATCAAGAAAATAGAAAATAAACTAAATTGAATTATAAACAATTCAAAAAACAACAATAATGACAGAAATTCATAGGGGGGGGGACCACTGACCATAACATTCTACAAAATAAGAACAAGAACAAAATAAAATTCACTTACCATTGTGAATGCTTCTTCAAACAGCAGAAATATCAATTTCAAACATCAGCAAAACTCATCAGTTTCCACCGCTTTATCCTTCTACCGTATCTTCTGAGACACAGAGCATACAAAGTCCAGCATACATTCATGAATAAAATCTACATAAACACACCTATAAACAAAAGACTCCTTAACAGCTCCAACATAGTACCTTGTAAATTTTCCTTGTAAATTTACCTTGCACACAATACGTTCAGTACATGACTGAAATTTTGCCACCACATCTTTCATTACAATATAAGCTATTTCAAAACACCCACCAAATGGGTGTTTAAGGAAACTTTAAATGCTTTGAAAAAAAGGGAAAATTTTTAATTTTTTTTTTTTAAAAATTTTCAGAACCTGATGTTCAGGGAGAAAAAACATAAGGAAATATGGTAATATTGTAGTCTGTTAATCATTCTTTTGTTCATTTGGTTTTAGCAATGCAACATGTTGCATCAGTACTTACGTATTAATGAAACCTATACCTTAGTAGAAGATGCCAAATTTTCAGAATGAGTCAAACTCTGTCAACAATGTGTATAACCATTCTTCTGGCAGCCATGCCAACAGTCCTTCAGTCAAACAAGGCAGTTATTTTCATATGCATTCATTTTTGTTGTATTCCAAGTTGCAACAGTTTTTATGAAGAAATTGTAATATTTTTTGCCATAGTTTTAAAATATGAGCTTGTGAGATTTGCCAACAGTGGAAGAAACTTCAGTAAAATTTCTGCAGGATACAGAATTTTTGCTGTAAATTTTCTGAAGGAAATGGTGAGGAAATATGCTTCCTAGATAGCCTATTGGTAAGGGCTGTGGGAGCTTGAGTTTCTACAATTCTGTGATGTTTTTCAAGTGAAAGGTTTTCAGGAAAATAGATCCCTGTATACTTCAGAAAAAGAATAGTACAAAAAGATGCAGAAGGGAAGAAAATAAGTGTTTTATTTTTTTAATGTATCACATAATCCTTAATTAATAATTCAAATTTTATTTTAAATTGCTAAACTATGTGTTCTTTTCATATGTTAATAATGTTTACTTGGTTTATGGTAAATAATGATAGTTTGAGAATCTTTTAAAAAAAAGGGCCCAATAAGTAACTTACCTCTTCATCCGTATAAAATTGTCAAATTATGTCATGCTGGTTGTGTTAATATGCATGTACCATTGCATTATCCTATTGAAAAATGCAGTATACAGGAAATGAATCCCTGATTTTATTAAATAAATTCTTAGAAAGAAAAAGTTCTGGAATCTTAATCTGGTATCACTCAGCATTTATTGTACTACTTACTACCTGCATCCAAATAACTTTTTTTGCCATAATATTTTAATCCTGGATATTGTAGCTCATATTGCATGTTTTTTCCATATATTTTCACCGTAAAGTTAGTCATTAGATTTATAAGGCAGGTATCAAAATCTTTTTTCATCATCATGAGTTATTTTAGATTTTTTTCCAATTCTAAAAACAGTTTTTGATATTCTTTTTTAATTTGGAACTTTTTCTTAATTTATAACATTCACAAACTTTCCTTACACCTGATTAATAACTTTACTATCCAACTATGTAGCTGATTTTTTTTACATTTGTAGCATACGTCATGTGAAGTAACAACTTTACTGTATTTGTATGATGAATAATCAGTCTGTTTTTTGGTAATTAAGGCTATTTTATATTGCAGATTTACATAGCAGAATGTAAAAATATAAATTATGAAATGAGTAAATGTTGTTAAATCTGAAAATTGCTTAAAAATTTATGATTGGTCACTGTAGGTGATTATGAAGCTTTTTTTTGATTGATTGCAGATTATAACATAAAAAATTTCATAACATCTAAACTTGAGAATGCTTATGAGAGAAATTTTAATATTAAACTTCATATAAAATATTCTGTGCAAAAGGAAAATGTGAAGGAATTAGTATAAAATTTTTGTAAAATGAATTGTTTAAAAATATAAATTAAAAACAAATAAAGTAAATATGGTATGTATCTTTAGCAATTACTTACATATAAAGCAAAAATGTTCAGAGTTAAGTTCATTAATTCATTAATTAATTGGTTAAAATATGGGTTTAATTCATTTTATGAATAAAGTGCAATATAAAATACAAATACAGTATTTTTATTGCTGTCATCTATTCCAGTCTTAGTAGAAGACTCCCAGTCTTTTCTCACATCGCCCATTTTTCCTGTAAATCACCAAATCTCCCAGTTTTTAATTTTCAGTCTTTGCTTATGAATGTTTTCCAGTAATAAATGAAATTTATTGAATTAATTTATCTTAAATTGTGCAAATTTCACACCCTCACAACTATTGATTTTCAGCATTATTTTTCTAATTAAATTTTATTTTATCTGTATTGTCTTAATTTATTGTAGCTGGACAAAGTGTGAAATATCCATAATATGTCCAATATCCGGAATGATCCAATATCTGGACCTCTGGACCACTAGCAATAATTTTTTTTAAGGATTTTTTCCCTTACAGAATTTAGGACTAGACAATGTAATACTTAAAAAAAGAGCAGATAGGCTGTAAAAGAGATTTTCCTACCAACTAACTGAGATTCATCTGTGTCACTTTAAACAACTGCTGTGCAGAATATCGCACTGGGGCCAATGAGAATACATTGATTAATTTTGTATTGATGTTCGTCATGACTGCACTTTTGACCTTAGAGTGGTTGAGGTGTTAGCGACCTAAACAAGAAGTAAAGCCCCAAGATATATTTATTTAGATATTACTTATGACAATTTTCTTTTCTTTTTTTTTTTTTTTTTTTTTTTTTTTTTTTTTTTTTTTGACATAGCAGCAGGGAAGAGAGAAAGAATTAGATTCTGAGGGACCTAAGTTCAGTTAACATAGCAAATTGGAGGTTTCTCTAAACTTTGATATGAAGCAGCCTATTATTTTGTTCTGTGTATTATTATTAATCTTACCAAAATTACAGGTTTAGGAAATGATAACATCTGCATTTTACTCTTTTCCTGAAACTATATACCCATCAATCAGCCAGTGGATATTGGAAGTGTGCACATATTAAAATTCTGATAATTAGTAACTTTTTAGAAAGTTATGCTGAAGTAAGACCATCCAAGAATTTTAGAAATATTTCAATATGAAATCTGATGTGGGGGGCATTGCAATACCATGAGAGGACATGTCTACACATATTTTTAAAAATGCTTGGCATGATTTATAGGCAGCACACAATTCAATGATGAAAGCTTTAAATTTGAAGGTTTTGGGTGTGACATGAAAAAGCAAAATTTTATGATTAATAGAATGTGAGAAAAAGTGCTAAATGAAGATGATACAACCAAAGTTTAACATGGTGATGGCAATGCTTTAATCAACAATCAATTAATGAAATGGCAAACATTGGTAATATGGTTTAAAATTTTTTTTTAAATCAAATGAGGGGCACTTGTCTTTCCAGGCATTGGCCGCCTCTAAGACCAGAAGTGGTGGCCATTTTATCATGGAGGCACCTAATAGGCAGCTGTGGTTACCTCCTATGAGGGAAACCTGCAATATACGTCCAGGATTCAAAGCTGGGCCTTTTTTTCCTGGGATTCAAACCTGGGCCCTTCGGTATTGCAGTCAGCTCACCTAACCACTATACTGTCGGGGCAGCTGGTTTTAAATCTAGAAAATATTACTGTTTTGCCTTTGAGTCATATTTTAATTTCACGTGGGAGATTTCAGAAGGAAAATCTTTCTTTATGTAAAATATTCTCTCTTAAAGAAACATTAATTTAATTTTTAATTAAAAATTTTTATGCAAAATATTCTCTCGTAAAGAAACATTAATAAAGAATATATATATATATATATTTTTCACTTTTGTTGTCATTTTGGTAGATTAAAACTGACAATCTAAAATCTTGAAATTGCTGAAGTCCTGACGATTCCAGATTCAAGATATTGTACTGCATGAAGATTCAACTGGTTTTACTTAGTTAATATAGTCCAAAAGGGCTATTAGTCTTGAAACTGTTGTTTCACTTTTCATTTGAGTCTTGCCATTTTGGAAAATGTTAGATATTCATCATTCAAATTTAAGTCTGCCATCAATTAACAAGCTAAACTATTTAAAAGTAATAATTGGAGTTGTTAAGCATATTATTTTTTCTTCTTTTAAATCTTATTGATTTAAATAAAACAACATGTTTAATTCATGATATATTTTTAATTAAAAGCATTTAAATATCTTTATAGAATTACATTATATATTTTTTCACTTTTCAAATATACGGAAGTGGTATAACATTCTCACATTAGTCTCAATGTATATTCATCTAGTATTCTATGAAAGGTTTTGCTCTTCCATATGGGTAATCACTATTGATAATCTCTACTGGTAAACTATATTAAAGTGTTAAAAAACCCTTTGGGTCACTGTGAAAATCTGAAATCTTTCAGATTTTTTTTGTTTATTTTTAAATTTTTTTATTTTACATCAGTATGTGTTACATTATTAAGTTATTCTATGTAATAGTGTGTATCTTAATCATTAATTTTATTTTCATAATTTTTAAAAGTACTCTAATAAATTAAACTCGGGATGTTTCCTTCTGTACTCAGGATTTCCTCAATTTAAAAACAAAAGAAAAGTACAAAATGAAATTAACTGAAAAACATAAATTTTAAAATATCTAATTAAATATTAATATATTTTATATCAGAATCATATTTAGTGGAGTATTCTGAATCATGTATTATAAAGCAAATTTAAGTAAATTTGGAGTTCTTTTGAGATAGCGCTGTCGTCCAATGCAAAAACTGCCAGCGTGAAAACTTCCCGGATTTTGGTACGAGAACTTCCTGGTTTTTTATATTTCAAGATTGGCATCCATGTATTGCATTGATTTTCTTAAATTACTACAAATCATAGCATAAATATTTGTATACAATTTCAAGAAGGCTATAATCAGAATCTGTACATGTATTTCCATCATATCAGTAAATTTTCATGAAATGTTAAGCATTTTTTATTTTACATCAGAAAACTGGCAAAAGTTTGATGAGATTGGAGTTTATTTTTATCTTTTTAGTAATATTTATTTAAAAGCAAAAAGTAAATATATTTTGATGGAAATAAGGTAACGTAAAAACTTGGTTATTATGAAGTATCTGTTGGCAAAACTGGAATATTAGTTATAATTTTTCTTTAAACAGAATTCATAAATGTTTTTCATTTATTTATGTTACCATTTTTTAAGTTAAAACAATTTTTACATTTTTTAAAAATTAAGTGTTTAAAATGTTGCACTTATTAAAACCAGTTTGTTGAATTTTGTTTAAAATAAACTGGAACAAAATTAAATCCAATTGAAACGAAACCTAAAAAATTTACAACTAAATGGTGCTCAGATTTTGCATCATTATCACTTTTAAAATTATGCCAGTTTCGAAGTTGTCGCAAAATATTTTTAATATTTAAATTTACATGTTTCCAAATTTTTGTGATAAAAAAATCTAATTTTTTAAAAATATGCCTGAAAAAGGTTTTACTTTAATATGGTGTACAAATTTTAATAGGCTATAATTCAAATTTTTTCCAAAAAATTTATAAATTATTTAAAAATAAAAAATAAATTTTGAAAAGTATTTGAATTTTATTTGCAGTAAATCTGTATGTTAGGTTATAAAGAAGCGAGCAAATAAATTTAATTAAAACTGCATTTTCAAATAAATGCCAAGCTCAAACTAAGCTGAAATTTTCAGTGCTAATTAAAAAAAAAAAGTGTTTGTGTGTGATTTTTACAAAACTTTTCACTTTGGTCAAATTTAAGGTGTAGAATTAAACTATATATAAAAAAAAGATCTGATTTTATGTCAAAATGCACATGCTAGAACAGTGTGTATAAATTTAATAAATATTCTAAGTCTCACTTTTGAGACATTAAAAACCAAAGCTGAATTTCATTGATCAACCAACAAGATTGGAGAATTTAGAACTAACCCTCTTTTTTTCTTTATTCAGAGTACATGCTATTGTTAAAGTGTTTATTGACCACAATAAAGAGCAAGTAGGTTACAGTTGGTATGGCTACAGTCTAGCATTACCAAGCCAATTGTTTTAAAGCCACTCCTTTTATTTAAAAACGAAAAAAAAACCAATAAACTGTCTTAAAGATTTTTTAATATATATATGTGGGGGTGATGTCTTCTTATTAAACAGAGATCACACCTACTGTTCAAAGTATCATGTTTTATTCCCTGGTTCACAGAAGAAAAGATAAATGGGATGAGTATGTACAAATGGATTGAGTATGCATGTTTAGGAGGGGAATCACAACACTGGTTTCAGTATGGACAGGTAAATGATACAGTTGACCACCGACGTGCAGTCATTTTAGATAAGTCCTGGTATGATCGCCTACATGTCACCAGTAAGCTTCTTGTTGTAGCTCCTTCATGAGTGCTCCGTTAAACCGCTTCTGCCGGACTTCTTGAACCAAGTGAAGATAAGTTTACCTCGAGGGTTCCTACCGTAGATATAATATAGCGCCATCTGGTACTTCATTGAGGCACAATTCCCACATAGATGGTTTTTCTTTCCACAACTATAATATTAAATACAAATGTATAGCTTAGGAACTGTATATTTTTTAATAAACAATAATTGGTTGGCAAGTTTAAATCACAAGGCGAGTAAATGTAACTTTACATTGCTTGGGGTTCACTTCAGATATGCCCTAGTCAAAAGGAAAAAAATTCTTTGTGGCCTTCAGATAAAGTTTGAACTTGTTTTGTGAAGATGAACGTAGGTACGCAATGTAGATGGTGTGACAGAATTTCACAATTTTTAATTTTTAGCTTTTACCATGAAAAGGTGCTGAGGAAAATGTTTCCACAATAAGTGAAATTTATATGATTAAACTGTGAAAATTTCAATTCCCTGCCTTTAGTAAATTTCAGCATATTTTTTCATATTAAATTTTATTTTACATGAGTTATCTTAATTTTATAGTAGACATTTTTAGGACATATAGGTTTTACAAATATGTAATAAGTTACTAATATTTATATCCACATGGTAGTATATACACTGCCCTCCCCCTCCAAAAGAAGGGGAGGACAGTTCTTTATCTCCCGTTCTGCTGGGCCGATTGACAAAATTCAAATTGCAGTTTTCATGTCTCGAAAGTGTGACTTAGGATATATATTAGATTTATATATGGCATTGTTTTAATAAAGGTATTTCAGTACAAAATTGGACTTTTTCTTTTCATGCCAATTGTTTTAATATTTCGATTCTACGACTCATATTATACCTAAATATTAATTGTTGTAAAATTTGGTGCGAAATTTATAAAAAAATTTATATTGGCACTTTTTTTTTTCCCAGTTTGCACCAAGAATAATTCACTCGGCCAACTTCTTAATCTTTAGCAACTTGTTTTTCTTTCCCTTTTTTATTGTATACGAGTGGAAAAAAGATCATGTTCATTACTTTCAAATAATTTTAACAAAGTGCATAAACCGCATTTGGTGTTATTATCGCTTGTAACGAATGGGCCAAACTTCAAAACATGCCAGTGTGTAAATTCATGTATATCTTAGGAAATTTTGAATAAAAACTCTAATAAGTGTGCTTAACATCTACTTTCTTTAAAATGATTAAAAAATTTTATAGGTTATAATGCAAAAAGTTTTTCAAAAAATTTATAAAAATTATTTAGAAGTACAAATTTAAAAAATAAATCATAGAAAATGTGGAAATTGGATTTGGATTAAACCCAGATTTCGAATTCTGGAAGAAAGAATCAACTAAGTTTAATAAAAAAGAGATATTAATAAATACATATCAAATTCTATTAGCATTGAGGAGCTAAAATTTTGAGAGCTAATTTTTTAGAAACTACTCGTGGGATTTTTACAAAACTTGGCAGTTTGGCATAATTTGAGTCGTAGAATCGAAATATGGAAAAAAATTGGCATGTCATTTCATAAAAATTCTGATTTTGTGTCAAAATACCTATATTAGAACACTGCTATATATATAAATCTAATACATATCCTAAGTCGTGCATTCGAGACGAAAAACACAAGTTGAATTTCGGTAATTGGCCAAGTAGAATAGCAGATATAGAAGTGTCCCCCTTTTTTTTCAGTAATATTAATTGTTAACTCTATTTACATCATATTTAAACATAACTTTTACATAACTTTATTTACATCATACACTTTTATAAGTGGTACTATCGCATTAGCCACACAACTGTCCTGCAAAGTCACCAATTATTCTCGTTTAAGTTTTCTCTAACATAACACGTAAAAACAGCAACCATTTTAACCTGGGAGCATACCCGCTCATATAAGTTATACAAGCACACACACTGGTTCCAAAAGATGGGATTCATGTTTTTTTGAAAAAAAAGAAGTGTTAATCTTCAGAAAAAGTGTTACATCTATGCCAGTAATAAATTTTATGACCAAACTTAAAGAATATACACATTAAAATTTTTAATTTCTACAAATGCTTTTATGAAATAAATTTCTTAAAGGAATAGAAAATTGTATTATATATTAGCATAGGGGAAAAAATATAGTATACCTTTACGCTGTATTGATTCTTTGTTTTGTTTATTAGCACTGTAGACACAGATCTGCAACAACAAATGTTAGTAGCATATTGAGTAAAGTGTTGTCGTGTGTTCCAAATACAAATATTTTTCACATTTGGGGCACTATGTTTTAATTTTTCTGTGCTTTTTCCCTGGGCCAACACAGCATCTTATTTTTGCTTTCCTTTTTTCGTTTTTTCATTACCAATAATTTATTTTCAATAAACCAATTTTTGTCATTCTCACTTTCTTTTTCAGAATCTGTATCAGTATCATGTGACCTAAAAATTCGTAATTGCTTCCATCCTCCTTTTCTTCAATACGTTCTTCGCCAGTTGATACATCCAGTAACTTTTGAAACATTTGTTCTTCTAGATAAATTATGTGAGATGTTTTCCACTTTCTATACTATCACAAATCAACTGTGTAATAGTAATACAAATAGACACGTTGGGTCTGAAAGATATGATCCGATAAAAATAAAGCCTCTGATCAAAGCCCCAGCCTAAAAACTTCAGAATAAAGAGGTCAACCTCAAACATGATTACACTGGACCTCAACAACTTGTGTGAAATAGATGTGCTTTGAGAAAGGTTTGTTTAATCACGCAGGTTCATTGGACCCAGTACGTGCACTCTCGAGTTAAAAAATGGTGGTGCCCTGAAAATTACATAAAATAGCAACAAATTAATGAAATTAAGAATGCAAGAAATATAAACAATGAATCACTAAAAATTACATAAAGCAAATATCCATAATGAAAAACTCAAAATTTCATACAAGAAAAATTAATTAAATTAAAAATGCAAGAAACACCCATAATAAAAAACTTAACTTTCTGTTTTCGTAGTCTTTTGTCCATGTGTGCAGCAATCTGTTTTAACTTTAGAAAACACCAGGGAATTGCAGAAGTTTCAGCAGTACAGAGCAAACTGGTAATACTCTCCATGTACACATCGACCTGTTTCAGCTGTTATTCTGTTATCACAATCACTTAAGAACAGTTTATAAACTACTTTAAAACTGCAAGATTTCTGTAATTATAACATCAATGATAAATAAAAGTTACACAAATGCATCATTTTATATGCATTTTATTTCTTTAACTGTAATAATGAACACAAGTGTGAACAGTATTTACATTTTTCACAGAAAATGGATATTGTTCAGCTATCTGCTTTAAAAATGTATTCAGAACAATCTTATTGCTTTTCTTCCAGTCATTTTCTCCAAATGAATTTGCAAAGATAGCTCAAACAGTTTGATCATCTGTAAAATACAACTTCATGGGACACTGTGCTACTACTAGGCAAAGTGTTATATTTCTGAAAAAATGCAACACTTTCTTTTTTATTAACAGATAAACTCTACAGTTGCATTGTGATTATTACAGTGGGGGAGAAACAAAAACCAAAAAATACACATTAATCACAAGCAGAAGCCACAAACATAACCCTTGGAATTCCAAAATTGCACGCATTTAGTAGGTTCAGAGATAAAACACATTTTCATAAAACTCTAGTTTACCTACTTCAGCAACGTAGCGCTTTGCCTGGTAATTCATGTTACAGTTGGGTGGATAATCCGATAATACCATAAAAGCTTTCCTGCTGTACTCAAGATTTCTCAATATAAAAGCTTAAGAAAATTACACAATAAAATTTAAATAATAATAATAATAATAATAATGTTTTGAACATCTAATTAAATTTTAGTATACATTTCAATAGAATCATATTATAAATAGTTCAACAACCTGAATTATGCATTACAAAGTGAATTTAATTTGAAATTCTTTTAAAATGGCTTTGCTAAACAGTTCAAGGACCTTCTGATTTTCATATTTTGATGTTGGCAGCAATGCCAAGTATATCCTTTATATACTCATGCCCTTAAATTATCTTTATATGCATGAAATCACAAATTTCTCAAAAATTGTGCCCTCTAATTTTATGAATTTGTGTGGAATGATACATAACATCACAACATATAAATACAAAGGAAAAAATTTAAGAGCACTGCATATCATATTAAACTGTAATAGGAAACAATAAAAAAGGTAATAATACATAACACAGAGAGTTCAGGAGAAAAAAAAAAAGAGTATCTCAGAAAAGAATTAAGACTTGTGAATTTTATATGGAATGTCATTTCCTGTGAACTGTGCACACATATCACAATGTGTTTTCATGCAGGCAATAATGTTGTTAACCACATTTTGGGAAATTAAATACCGCTTCTGTAACAGTGGTTTTAGGACATTTTTATCTCTAAGAGAAGGTTGTCTGCATGCAACTGCTTTTTCAAGGTAATTTCATAACTAGAGATCAGGAGATTATGCTGGTTGTCTTCTCTTTCAAGGAATTTGTCAGTGAGGTTTGTTTGATGTAGATGAGCATTGTCATTCAAAAATAAAAAGTCGGATAGATCCATATGCACCTCTGAAAAATGTTACATAAGGTTCTAAGACCTCATCCTGGGCATCATTCATCATCTCTCATGGGTCAGTATTCCTCCCTATTATGAAATATACACTCATGTCAAAAATTATGTTTACATGCATAAATTCACGGATTTCTCAGAGACTATGACTTATAATTTAATGAATTTTCATGGAATCATACATAACATGATGACACATAAATGCGAAAGAAAAAATTGAAGATCACCTCATATGATATAAAATTGTAGCATGAAACAATAAAAATGGTAATAAAGTGTGACAAAGAGAGTTAAGAAAAAAAGGAATGATTCAGAAAAAGAATTAAGTCTTACGAATTTAATATGGAATATGATCTCCCCTGACTTGTACACACATATCACAACGTGTTTTAAGGCTGGAAATAACGTTGTTAACCACAGTTTGGGGAATTAATCTCCACTCTTCCAGCAATGCCGTCTTCAGAGCATTTACATCTCTAGGAGGAGGATGTATACGTGCAATTGCTCTTCCAAGGTAGTCCCATAAGTTCTCTATCGGGTTAAGGTCAGGAGAGTTTGGTGGCCAAGGTATTCGCTTAATGTCTTCACTTTCAAGGAATTCATCAACGTAGTTTGCACGATGTGGACGGGCATTATCATCCATAAATAAAACGTCAGGTCCATATGCACCCCTGAAAAGTCTTACATAAGGATCTAAGACCTCATCCCGATATATCTGGCCTGTCACAGATCCGCTGCTGAACACGTGTAGGGGCGTACGTCCATCGATCATTATTCCACTACCGAAACAGTCACGTTCCACATTGTTCGAGGGATCATTTTGTGTTCCTGACTCCCTCCAGATGTAAACACATTTAGAATCACCAGTTAAACTAAACCGCGACTCAGTAAAGAGAACATGGGGCCATTGATGTTCAGTCCAGTTTTGATGTTCTTTACACCAATTAAAGCGATCCCTTGGCTTTCTGGCATAAAGGCCATTTTCATTAAACCTTCTGTATATTGTTTGCCGTGATGCAACAGTTCCAGTGGCGGCTGCAAGCTCTGAACTTAACTGGTGAGCAGTAGCCTTTCTGTTATGACGGGCAGTTAATGCCAGATACCGATCTTCAGAAGCAGTTGTCATTCGTTTCCGACCTTGTCCAGGCCTCCTTACAACACTTCCATCATTTTGAAACTGTTTCCATAGCTTAGAGACTGTCTGTCTTGAAATATTCAGACATGTGGCTGTTTCCATGATTGACTGCCCTGCTTCTAAACAGCCGATAATTCGCCACTTTACAGATTCTTCCAAATGATACTTCGAAGCCATAACAAACCGCTTTGAGTCCCTACACACTGAAATCAAACGCTATGTTGCAGAAATTCACTCAAATATTCAGTTTGCACAAAGCGCTTGATTCACCCTTGGATGACATAATGCCTAGATTTGCATATCACAAACTGTTTGATTACTTTTGATTGGATAATGCTAATTAGGCTTGGTTTTCACGCATTCCCTGCAAATACGGATCACATTGATTCGATATTTCATTGAATATCATCATATTTGGGTATGTAAAGATAATTTTGGACATGAGTATACATTATCTACATATGATACTTACATTACCAAAATGGTCACTTTCCATAATGTTTGAAAGCTTTCACATTCCTGACTCCCTTCAGATGTACATTTAGAATCAGATGTTAAACTAAATCTCAACACATCAGTAAAGAGAACATAGGACCATTAGTATTTATTTCTGTTCTGATGCTCTTTGCACCTATTAAAGTGATCCCTCTTTTATTTTGAAGACAGTGAAACACATACCCTTGGCTTTCTGGCTGAAAGGCCTTTTTCACTAATCCTTCTGTATAGAGTTTTATATAATGCAACAGTTCCAGTGGTGGCTGCAAGTTCTGAACTTAAAACTGCTGAGTAGTTGACTTTCTGTTATGATGGGCAGTTATTGCTAGATATCAGTCTTGAGAAGCAGTCTTGTCCAGGCCTTAAAAGACACTTAAAAGACATAGCAAACTATTTTGAGTCCTTATACACTGAAATCAGATGCTGTGTTGTAGAAAATCACTTAGATATTCACTTTGCACAAAGCACATGATTTACTGTCGGATGATGTAATGCCTTGATATGCATATCAGAAACTGTTTAATCACTTTTGATTGGATAATGCTAATTAAACTTGTCTGTCACACATTCCCTTTAAAAATGGATTATGTCAAGGATACTTCACAGAATGTCATTATTTTTAGGTATGTAAAGATAAATTTGGACAGGATTATATTAATATGTTATCTGTGCTTACCATTCAACACAGTAAAGAAATAATATCTTTTTCTTTTGATTATAAGGTGTAAATCTAGGAAAATGGATTTCATATTTCTTCAGTTATAAAATTCTGCTATAGGCTGTTACCGATGAATCATGTCATACTAGCTGTCATAAAAATACTTAAATTATTAAGAAACAGTTCCATGTTAAAGACCATCTGGCAGGTAGCTAGATGTACATGCTAATGAATTAAAATGTGCAGTTGTCTTTCGGGCAAAAATGTCATAGAATTTTACTGAGATGTCATTAGTAAAATTACTGTAATAAATATATATCTATCTTAAATTAATTTAAGGTAAATGAATTTAATATGTGGCTAAGTTTATATATGAAATTCAGTTGCACATGATATACAGATGTTTTAAATTGTGAAAAATATTTATTTTCTAAGCAGTAAAATATGGTATTGCATTTTTTTTTTTTTTTTTTTTTTTTTTTTTTTTTTTTTGTAATCTTAAAATGGTTGCATATTTTCAACATTGTGGCATATTTTCGTGCTGAAAGACAAAGACTTAATAATTCATATTTTATAGGTTGCAAGAAAATACAGGATAAACAGCTTGTTAAGCAATATATAGAAATTATTTAAACATTTTATGATTTTTATGTATATGTATTGAACATTATTTTATGTATATTTATTTATACAGCAAAAAATTAATTTCTTCTTTTAAATTTTTAGATTGATATCTTATCAACTGTGATATGAAAAAAAAACATCAATTTCAAAACAATGAACAGTGAAATATCATCTAGCATACATAGACTAGAAGGAATTACTAATCAAAAAGGTGGGCTTATTATAAAGAAAAAAACAAGTGATGACAATTTATTCAAAATTCCTGCTCCAAAAAAGTCTTTACTAGGTTTAGATGTACTTGCTGAGCAGCTAAGGAAAGAGAAATTTCTTGATGAAAAAGAAAAATCGGAGCAAAAGTCATCTTTCAGACGAAATGATGATTATGATGTTGAAAATAGAGAAGAACACAAAAGAAGAAAATACAGATCATCGAAAGACGAAACTCCAACATATACAGGTGGAGTAAATGAGGAGTATTTAAAGAGAGTGCATGGTCGACAAAAAAGGGAAAAAGAGCGAGGTTTATATGTATCATCAAAACATAAACGTCATAAAGATGATAAGGAATATGAGAGCAATAGAGAACGTGATCGCAGACGACGTGGTCGTGAATCTGAAAGATCTTATAGATCTGATTCTTATAGTTCTTCAAGAAGGTCTGAAGCTACTTACAGAGATGAACCTCCTTCTCCCAGAATACATCCAAGAGATTCACCATCACGATCTGGATGGGATGAAGATGATATAACACCAAGTTATAAATCAACATGGGATCAGCCTTCCCCCAGACGCTCTCCTGACAGACGAAGTGAGAGGAGCCAGTATAATAAAAGCCACAGGGCATCAGAATCTCCGGATCCAACACCTGCGTATAGATATAACGACTGGGTTCGAGATCGAAAGCGATCTGGGGCAACACCTCAGGTTTCCAGTGTGAAAGATGAGAAAATACCTTGGTCAACTGAAGAAGAAAAGGAAGAATGGGAAGAAGAAATTAAAAGACTTGATAGAGAATGGTATTCCATAGATGAAGGATACGATGACAATCATAATCCATTTGCAGGCATGTCTGCTGAATATACTAAGATGAAGGAGGAAGCTCTGGAACAAAAAAAGAAGAAACGTATGTCTGCTCAACAAAGGCAAATACATAAGGACAATGAAAAATGGGAAACAAATAGAATGCTAACCAGTGGTGTTGTTCAGAAGTTAGAATATGATGAAGATTTTGAAGAAGATAATGAAGCCCGTGTACATCTTCTTGTGCAGAATGTAGTGCCTCCTTTCTTAGATGGCAGAATTGTATTTACTAAGCAACCAGAGCCTATAGTTCCAGTTAAAGATCCAACATCAGATATGGCCATGATTGCTCGCAAAGGAAGTTTGGCTGTACGGACATTTCGAGAACAGAAAGAAAGAAGGAAAGCTCAAAAGAAAGAATGGGAACTAGCAGGAACTAGATTAGGTGACATCATGGGTATTAAAAAGGTGGATGAGAAAGAAGAAAAAAATGTTGAAGATGCTACTGATTACAAAGAAGAGCATAAATTTGCTGAACATATGAAAAAAACAACTGAAGCTAGTAGTGATTTTTCTAGGAAAAAGTCTATAATACAACAGAGACAGTACTTGCCAGTCTTTGCAGTCAGACAAGAATTGTTAAATGTTATTAGAGATAACAGTGTTATCATTATCGTTGGAGAAACTGGATCAGGTAAAACAACACAACTAACTCAATATTTGCATGAAGATGGATATAGTAAATATGGAATGATAGGCTGTACACAGCCAAGGAGAGTAGCAGCTATGTCCGTTGCAAAACGTGTTTCTGATGAAATGAATGTACAATTGGGAGAAGAAGTTGGGTATGCAATTCGATTTGAAGATTGTACCAGTGAGAAAACTATAATTAAGTATATGACAGATGGTATTCTTTTAAGGGAATCTTTAAGGGAGTCGGATTTAGATAATTATAGTGCCATTATCATGGATGAAGCTCATGAACGTTCACTTAGCACAGATGTTCTGTTTGGTTTACTGAGGGAGGTAGTAGCACGGAGACAAGATCTGAAATTAATTGTAACATCAGCAACAATGGATGCTTCTAAATTTGCCAATTTTTTTGGCAATGTTCCATCATTTGTAATACCTGGAAGAACTTTTCCTGTTGAGTTATTCTTTAGTAAAAATCCAATTGAAGATTATGTAGATTCAGCTGTAAAGCAAGTGTTGCAGATTCATTTACAGCAAACAACTGGTGATATTCTGGTTTTCATGCCTGGACAAGAAGATATTGAGGTAACGTGTGAACTTATTGCTGAAAGGCTGGGTGAAATTGAAAATGCACCGCAACTTGCAATACTGCCTATTTATTCTCAATTACCCAGTGATTTGCAAGCTAAAATTTTCCAAAAAGCACCAGATGGTGTTCGAAAATGTGTAGTGGCAACAAATATTGCTGAAACATCATTGACTGTTGATGGTATAATGTTTGTTGTTGATAGTGGATATTGTAAGCTTAAAGTATACAATCCAAGAATTGGTATGGATGCTTTGCAGATATACCCTATTAGTCAAGCCAATGCAAATCAGAGATCAGGAAGGGCTGGTAGAACTGGGCCTGGTCATTGTTTTCGCTTGTATACAGAAAGTCAATACAAGAATGAGATGTTAATGACAACTGTGCCAGAAATACAGAGAACAAACTTAGCCAATGTGGTGCTGCTTTTAAAATCCTTGGGTGTTCAGAATCTATTACAATTTCATTTCATGGATCCTCCTCCCCAAGACAATATGCTAAATTCTATGTATCAGCTATGGATACTTGGAGCATTAGATAATATAGGAAATTTGACTTCATTAGGCCGAAGCATGATTGAATTTCCTCTTGATCCTCCTTTGTCTAAAATGTTGATAGTCTCCTGTGATATGAAATGCAGTTCTGAAATTCTAATTATTGTATCAATGTTATCTGTGCCTGCCATATTTTATCGACCTAAAGGACGAGAAGAAGAAAGTGATCTAGCCCGAGAAAAATTTCAGGTGCCTGAGAGTGATCATCTTACCTTTTTAAATGTTTATTTGCAATGGAAGCAACATAATTTTTCGTCTTCGTGGTGTAATGAGCATTTTATTCATGTAAAAGCAATGAGAAAGGTTCGTGAAGTTCGTCAACAGTTAAAAGAAATAATGGTTCAACAAAAACTTCCTATTGTGTCATGTGGGACAGAATGGGATGTAGTCCGTAAATGTATCTGTTCTGCATATTTTCATCAGGCAGCAAAGCTTAAAGGTATTGGAGAGTATGTGAATTGTCGA
>KK120525.1:100295-122698 GCA_000611955.2 Stegodyphus mimosarum | reverse complement strand
AATGCATCCAACCAGTGCACTTTTTGGCATGGGTTACACACCTGATTACATTGTGTATCATGAACTTGTAATGACAAGTAAAGAATATATGCAATGTGTAACTGCTGTGGATGGTCATTGGCTTGCAGAGTTAGGACCAATGTTTTACAGTATTAAAGAGTCAGCTCACTCTCGTATGGAGAATCGAAAACTAGCAAAAATGAGCCAAAACCAGATGGAAGAAGAAATGGCTTCTGCTGAGAAAGAACTTCAATTAAAGAAAAAACGTGAAGAAGAAATTACATCATCATCTCGTAAAAAACTCCAAATTTTTACACCTGGAAGAACTGATTCGAGTACGCCCAGACGAAAGCCTGATAGATTTGGTCTATAGAATATTCCTAATAGCTACAGTTTGAGAAACTAAAAATTTCATATTACATTAATTTTACATATTTTGAAATGTGAAAACAAAAATTTGTAAACATTTTGTTTGTAAGATATAACATTTGTTTTTAAAAATGTAAATGTCTTTTGTTTTAGAAATGTATGAATGTTTTTCTTATGTAAAAACAGCAAATTTTTATACTTCATGATTAATTATTTAAAATCACTTATTGTAAAAGAATATTTAGAAAAATGCTGAGAAATATATCTTAGTTGCAGTTTTCTCAATTTCAGTATGTGCCAGTGAAATATTTCCTATTATAAAAGTCAGCCTTAACAGACTTAATATCAGAAACAAATATTTTAATTCAAATCATCTTCATTTTAATATTTATGTCCTTTTTTTTTTGGGGGGGGGGGATTCTTTGAAGATTAAATGACATTCTGAAGATTTTCTTTCATAATTTCTCTTTTGCTTTTATTAATGTCCAGTGAAAAAATCTAGATGAAAAGTACTGAAAATTTTAAGTTTTGCGCTGTTCCATCTTGCTCATAAAAAATTTCATATTCAGCTGATCATGAAACTAAAACTCAGACATCTGCATAGAACCTGATGTGTTTATAATACACCTGTCATAATGTGTGGAGTACTTGATTTAGTCTTTCTTAACAGTAGAACAATTAAATTCCATTTATAACTAGTATTTGCACTAAAAGTAAAGTATTTAATTATAAAATTATTAAAAATTATTTAAAATTTATAATCGAGTCCTCAATTAGATCTCAAATGAGCATTTTTATTTTCAGGAGCCTTCAAAGTATGATGTTTGCTAGCTTGCTGCAAAACATCTACTTGTTCTCACTTTTATCTGTTGTCAAACTGCATACCTAAACTTATCAAGGCAGCAGAGTTGCATACAGCACCACCTTGTGTTAGACATGAATATTTTTTTTAAATTGTTCACTTATATTATTTTTTTCTGCAAATAACTTGAATTTACCCACCTTAATATATTTTTGCTAATTGAATACACTGCCACTTTAAAATTTAGAAAAATCTTCTCAAATATATTTCTGTGTAATTTTATATTTCAGTGTATGAAATGCTGAATTCAAATCGAAGTTCATTTTAGTATTCAGATTTCAAATGTAAATCTTTCAATGATCTCTGTCTTATATGTATGATGTAGTATGTGTTTCTGACAGAAATTCTGGTCCTAAAAAGCTTTTTATATTTTTTATTTTGGTTACTTGTAAATAGGAATCAGTTTCCTTTGATTATTCAAAATATTAATTGTTGATTATATTTTATGATGAAAATAATTTTAAATATTTCTAATCTTTTCACATCATGCAATATAACTTTGCCAACAAGCTAATTATGTGTTATAATATTGATAGAAAGTATACCTAACTTTTGCTAAACGGTTTTGCTTTGAATAATTAATTTAAACATATTATTATTTCTCTAATAGGTTTGACAGTTTTAATATAATCTTTATATTTGTGAAACTTATTTAAATTATTGAATTTTTTTACAAAGTTTCAATGCATATTTATTTTTTTATATGAACTTTCTCTCTCTCTATATATATATCTGTTTTACATACATAGATATAGATTAAGTGAATATATAAATCATATGAATGTGGTTATTAATGCTTAAATTTCCTCTTTAATTTCACATCTGTAGTTCATTTAAATTTTTTGTTTTTGCCCATATCCATAATGATATTTTAAAATTAAATTCTTTCTCATCAGACCCCAAGATCAGTGAGAAGTGCCTTAAAATTTTAGTATTATTTGAAGCTTAGTGTTCATCTGTGCGAGAATACTCAAAATTTTAACATTACAGAATTTTTCAAAAATTAAGTCTTCACACACAACCACAATTAAATCAATATCATTCCTTTTTTTTTTAAATGTAACTGTCCTCCAATATTTGGTACAAATGTACCGAATATATTTTAAAGTTAATTGTGTGAAATCTAACACTATAAAATCATATACAGAAAATGCATTGGGAAAATAATTTAATTGCTAATCTTCACTATTTGTTTGCAGAAAAGTAATTACAGGAATTCTTATTTTTGAAGGTTGGGAATAATAAAGTAACTCAATATGGGAAATAATTTATTTATAATTTTCGAATTGCATATAAACTACAGGATAACATAATAGTAATAAAATTGTAATGATAGATTGCAATACTTACAGAATTACTTAAAATTACAAAAAAATGCTTGTGGTGGGTCTGGGATTGCCAGACATTTTGAAGCTTCAAATTTGTATACTTGGATATATATTTACTGCTACTAATTACATACATACTTATTATTATTACATTGTTTCTGTACAAAATTTTCTTAATTTCATAAACATTTGTTTATTTTTAAATAAGAATGTAGGTAAAATCCTAGTATACAGTACAGCCTTAGACCAATTTTGAAAATTGTCCCCAACACCAAAATGACTCGTTTACTTCTTAGCATAAATACCGCATTTACTACTCATCGCAAGTTGCCAAATCCTGTGTGTACCATATACTAGGATTAAACCAAAATATAAATATTTTAAAATTGATAAAATATAAAAACAATTTTTATGTGCCGCACAATGGAACAAACTGGGTTTACAGATGCTGTCAGAATAATAGTGATACTTTTAAATGTCATATGTAAACCTGTTGTTGCATTAATATTGAAATTATAGTGCCTATGAAGCTATAGTGGAAGATATAACACACAAATTGTCTACTACTTATTTTTTATAACAAATTGTATTTTGATGATTTAAAAAAATTAAAATGAGAGAAATTAAAAATTTTGCGATAGTTCTCCACTAAGGCATGTTTACTTACTCATATGAATGGTCATTATATATACAAAGAAGGCCGGAAGGGGCGTTTGTCCAATAGGGCTGTTAGTCTCGAAAGGGCATTTTGCATCAAATCACTATAAACGGCTGTATCACTTTTCAAATTTTTGCCACCAAATATTATCGTCCTGTATTATATTTAAAGAAATTAAATAATGAAGAATGTGCATGAATGTATATATTTTTCTCGCATTGTGAAAAAACAAAGCCATCAAAATTTTAATAACATAGTACTCTATCCGAATATGGGCACCTGGAAGCCCGAATCTTGAATTTGTTTTATTATCTGTTTCATATTTTTTAAACTGTAATGAATTTTTGATTAAGAAATTCAAAGCGAACAATAGCAAAACTCTGTACGGGGGGCGGGGGATTTATCTCTAACGCGCGAGACTGTATCGGAAATTTTGAAGGTATCCTGTTTTAAAATATTTTAATCCCAACTGCTCTCGAAACGTGTATGTATGTGTAAATAGGGTGGAGGCAGAATTCCCCCTTCTGGGCGTTTTCTGAAATAAATATATATCTAATATAAAATCTGAAAGCTTTCCGATTTTTTAATATTTTGTGTGTTTAATTTTTTATATATTTATAATGTCTCTGTGAACTCTAGGAATATTAAATGTATTTAAAATTCACTTTACGTATAGGCTTGTATTAAAATTATTTTATTTTCAAGAGTTGTGTTTTACTGTTTTTTAATACACCTTACAGGAGCTAAAGAGGAAAAAAAAAGCAAACATAATGTATTGTTGCGTACGAGTTCGTTATGTATTGAATGCACAAGTCGTTAAAAAGTTAACAAAAATTTATTCTTTCGACAAGAAATAAATCAAAATGATGAAATATTTCTTTAGAGATACAATATCTCAAACGTTAAACAGAATTCACTTTAAAACGCATAAACTAATTCCATCTCACAGCGAATTCTCTACAATCACAGCATTAAGTAAACAAATAGTTCGCTTAAAACAACTACAACTGAGATAAGTCTAGTCTAGTCTGGACAACTATTGCTGGGATATTGCCAATTATGAGCAACTTATCCAGCTCACTGAGGAATTGCATAGAGCCCCTGACGTGCAATTTCCTTAAATAAAATAAAACCAAATATTTGCGGTATGAAAGAGATGCCGTTTGCATCGCAAGGTTGCAATAAACCAAAGTCCTGCAATGTAGAGAGAAGTCCTAACTAGAATCCTGACTGCGGCTGAGCCGCGTTAGTACATGTCTGCGTCCTAACCAGTGCACATGAAAGTAACACAATTTATTAAACTTTAGTTATACAATACAATACAATACAATACAAATACTGAATTAATACATGAAATATAACATAAAAAATGATAATAAACATTGAAATTCTTGATTAAATATGATAACTAGGATAAATAACGAAAGCCTATTTACATATGTAGAAGTTGAAGCAATGCTCTAACAACTACTAAGTTGGGAAATTCAGATCCCTTAGTAAGTGAGCCGCATATGGCCTGATGTTGTAATCCTCATCTAAGGCTACGTAGTCTAGAACATGGAAATGTTGAAGATGTTTACATAATAAGGCAGATTTAAAGAAGTTGGCATTCATTCTATGTAAATAATGATTTACATATTCAATCCTCAGGTCTCTGTGTAAGGTCTCATTAGATACGTAGAAATGGGCATTTGTGATAAGTCTTAAGACTTTGTTTTGCGTAATCTGAAGTTTTTCAACATCTTTTTTAGAGTAAGCCGCCCAGGCCGGCGAAGCATAAGAGAAAATGGGCCTTATGACAGCAATATATAAATGCCTTTTCTTTACTAAGCTTAAGCTTGAATTTCTTCCAATAAGTGGGAGTAGGCAAGTAATTACACTTAATGCTTTGCTTCTGACACGGTTAATATGGTCTTTCCAAGTTAGCTTATTATTGAGTGTCACTCCTAAGTATGTAGCCTTAGATACCAACGGTACCTCAGTGCCAAATAATTTAATCTTTTCATTAAGTCTTCTACATCTTTGTTTTCTTCTAATAACTAATAGTTCGGATTTTGCCGCATTTATCGATATACGCCAACGCGTACACCAATTTTCAATATCAGGCATGTAATTCTGCAGGGCACGTATCGCAAGGTCGGCCTTAAGTGATCTGGTAGCAATGGCGGTATCATCCGCGTAACATCCCAGATATTGTTGTCTCGTGAATCTATCCCTGGGAAAATCTGAAACGTAGAATGTATAGAGAACCGGGCCCAGAATTGATCCCTGGGGGACCCCTGCACCCAGTCTCATACAATCCGAGCTGTCTGAACCAATTGAAACATAAAAATTTCTGTCCTTGATAAATGAGTATATAATCCTTATAATTTCTCTATTAAAATCAAGTTGTACTAATTTGTATATTAGCCCCTCATGCCAGACGCGGTCGAAAGCTTTCGCCACGTCTAGCATGAGTAAGGCGACACTGTGTTTTGTATGAAGGGCTTCACCAATGTACTCCGTCAGTCTGACCAGTTGCTTAGTAGTGGATAAACCACTACGGAAACCGAACTGTTCTGGCGGTAGTTTCTCCATATGAGGCTGTAGTCTTCTTAAAATTATTCGTTCATATATTTTCCCTAAACCGGGAAGGAGACTAATAGGTCTGAAACCATCCGGCCGGGTGCTGTCCTTTCCTGGTTTTGGAATTAAAATCACCTTTGCAATTTTCCAGCGAGAAGGAAAATACAATTTCTCTAAACATGCATTAAGTATATCAATATATCTATTTAAAGTATTCTCAGGTAAGTGCTTAATAGTTAGATTTGTAACTTCATCATGCCCTGGGGCTTTCTTCACTCTTAATTGTTTAATAATCTCTTTAACTTCCAATAAATTTGTGCTCTGAATGGGATTTCTCACCGTAGGAGCGTTTAACCAGTCTTGCAAAAAGTGTCTTACATCATAGATAAATTGTGGGTCGCTTGGTTGCTCATGCGGCGTAAATTGTTCTGATAAATGTTGCGCAAGAATCTCCGCTTTATCAGCATTGGTCAGTGCAATGCTGTCATTATGATATATTGGTTTGTTAACAGTCCTTTTAAGTTTCAATCTTCGGGCAAATGCCCAAAATTCACTGTTTGGTTCGTTAAGTTGCATAATTTTATCTTCCCACATATTTCTTTTATGCAGGCTAATATCCTTTTTAATCTCTCTGTTTAATTTATTTAGTTGTCTTTTTAATTGCGGGTCCCGAGTTGTGTTGAAACGTTTTCTCATTCTATTTCTATTCTTGATTTTTTCTCTTAGCTCCTTAGGCAATATCCCAGAGTGCTGTTGCGATGGTAGTTTCACCGTGGCATTCGCGTACGCAGTTTTAATCTCTTCTGTCATCATGTGTATAGCAGTCTCTATGTCTTGCGTAGTATTGAGATTATCTGTGATATGAGTGCTCTCAGCGAGCTGATAATTAAATAAATGCCAGTCAGTTTTACTCATAAGTTTGTTTTCAATTACTTGAGTAGTACCCAGAGTTATGATAACAGGAACATGATCCGAAGTTAAATCTTGCAAAACTTCTAAACACAACGGTATAGAAGTCGTAGAAAGAACCACATCTAATATATCACCTCTTCCCGGATTGTTAGGGAGATAAGTGTATTCAACTGGTGCATAAAAGTATACAGGGTAATTTAATATGAAATCCAGAAGAACCTCTCCATTCCTATTTGTGCGCCTGCATTTCCATTCTTGATGCTTCGCATTTAAGTCACCTGCGAGCAGAGTCGGCTTATCATTTGGTAGTAATTTTTCTAATACATCTTTTTTCAAAATTTTATTTGGCGGTTGATACATAGAGGTGAAATACATAAGTCCATAGTCCGGTAAAAGTACAGATACAGTGACTGAATCATGTCCATTGCTACGGTCGGTATTGATCAAACACGACTGTAGATTACTTTTTACAAAAATTGCCGCACCTCCCCCACGATGCGTGAGTCGATCGCAGCGATAGCTTTTAAAGTTAGATATGTTTATTGTACAGCTTGGCGTAGCATGCGTTTCAGTGAGCAACGCTACGTCTATATCCTGCGAATGCATAAAATATTCAAGTTCATGAATTTTATTTAGAACGCCTCGTGCGTTCCACATCACTAATCTTATTGGCGCACGATTATTAGTGTGTCGACCCATTATCTAATTTTTGAGGGGTTTTATTATCCTGATTTTCTGTGGTGATCTGTCGAACTTGTTGCGATATTTGAAAACCAGCCGTCTTGATGACGGCAACCAATTCTGCAAGGTCTGCAAAGACCTTCTTCGCCTCAGTTAATGTTTCCGAGTAAATACCGGCGGATAACGCCTGGGCATAACTTTTACCCTCCACAACTCTATTCTGATATGTTTTATTTTGTTCACTCTTCTTTTTGGGGAATTTCTCACAACCTCGATAACTCGAGGTGTGAGAAAGCCCACAGTTCGCGCAGCATAATTGTTTCTCTAAATTATGTTTATCAGGGCAATCCCTTGATTCGTGTTCCTGACCGCAGCGGACGCATTTGGGCTTATAATTACAGCCAGTTTGAGTATGATTGAACCCCTGGCAGCGGAAACACTGCAGGGGTCCCTGTCTTCCTAAGTATTCTTTGACTGTAATTTTCATACTGCAAAGGAATCTCTCAGAATAAATCTGCTTGGATTTTTCAGTTTTTGGCAGTGTAATTAAAAATAAAGGTAGTTTAACTACCTCTCCCTGCCTCCTCCTAGTCATTTGTTTTATTTCCTCTACCTGATATTCCAATCCTTCTAAATTTTCCCGTATTTCCTCTATTTCATTATCATCTGATAGGCCTCTAATAACTACTTTCAATTTTTTGTCCTGAGGTAATTGGTATGAATGATGCTCGACGTCGAGCTCCTTTAAAAGTCGAATAATTCCCCTGTAACTCTCTGCATTATCTGGGAATATTTTGATAAACCCTGGGATAGTTTGACCGTAAAATCCTAACTGCTTTTGTTTCATAAATTTTTTCAAATCACTGAACTTGTATTTATTAGCCTTAAGTGTTATAGGCGGAATTCTAGATTTTTTGTTTCCTGTATCATTAACAGCGCTATCATTGTTTGTTTCATCAGTGTTTACCGAGTTATTTGTATCCATATTCTCCTGTGCGGCAGCATCCGCTTGCACACTGGTCGTTTGTTCTTTTGCGCTTACATCCTGAGTTGCTACTGACGAAGCAGGGGCAAATTGAGTTTGCGTGGCGAGTTTTATTTTCTTAGCTACATTTTTGTGTAGCCTAGTCCTGACCGTTTGATTTCCCCTCTTTTTAATCTGTGTATCATCCTCTGAACGTATATCCTTATCAAGCGTAAGCTCTTCGTCCGAATTACTTCTAGAGTCCGTGTGTATGTGTACTGGACTACGATCCCGTTTATCCTCTCTTGTGCAACTTGTCCCAGGTATAGCTGAAAAATCCTGACTAGTATTTTCATTCTGTGTCTTTCCTAGTTTAAATTCATTATTAACAGTTGTTATCATCTCAATCATGCTAAGCAAGAAGGTGTACATCTTATCCTCAGTTTTTGTGAAAACTCCATTTTCTGACTTAATCCTATCTAAATCATTAATTTGTAACCTTATCGCATCAATAATTCTCTCCATTGCAGCGGCGAGAAACTAACACAAAAATCCAGCCCGACGCAAGCATGCATCCGGCACCCCGGAAACGGACTCACTCAACGGTGTTCCGTCAGACGGATGAGCCGGTGGAAGTCTACTAGGCCCCTGACAAGTACCTGACAGTACGAGCTTGGGGGTAACTAAGTAGACTATACGACCAAAGCAAGAAAATTAACGCGCTAGTAAGCTAACCAGTAATTAAACAAACCAGCAATCAGACACTTAGCGCAGAGAACGCGCAAAAATTCATTGCAGCAAAACGCGACTAAAAAACTAATTTTAAAACTTAATTCAATAATAAAATTAAAATATCACGATTGCTAACAGCAATCTACAATTATTTACTCAAAAAGCATTAAAAAATGCTGTTATACTGATGCATAAAGAGACAGTACGTTATTATCCGCAAAATGGCGCAGGAAGAACACTGAACACTTAACTAAGATGACTGAGATAAGGTGTTTCAATTCGGCTTTTATAAGCTTTTTAATTATCACTAGAACAATCTCGATTTTTCTGGGTGGCAACAGTAATTACGAGATATTTATTTATGAAACATTAAATGCACGCGCTCTTTTATTTTTATTTTCCCGACGTCTCTCTATTCTTTTCAAAATCGTCTGCGTTGCAGGGAAAATAAAACAATTTTAATTACAATTCTAAATAAATATGAAATCCGTAACACTACTCCCTTCCCAAGGACTGCACGTCCCGGGCAGTACGATCCTTGGACAGGAAGCCAAACTTACAACTAAGGCATCAATGTTATAATAAGCATTACGTTACAGTAACAAAATAAACAATAATTGCAATAAGTAACTTTCAGAAAATCAAATACTATCAACCGCTAAATACAAATACTTTCAAATAAAAATACTTATCAAATTCAAATAGGACCATGGTCTTAATTATTATTATTTACAATTATATACACTACTTACTATGGCCATGAACTAGTTTGTCGTAATGAACGACTTTAGGTTTAGAGTTCGATGACTTACGGATCCGAACCACGACGTTGTTCAGCCTGTTTAGGACTGTGTAAAGACCATCCTAAGGTGACTGTAGTTTCGGAAATGTCTTCTTCGACGAGTCGGATTCCATAACCACACCTTGTCTCCTTCGTTGAAACGATGTGCAGTAGCTGTCGTGTCGTGGCGGGTATTCATCTTCTCCGTCGGCAAGTCGACTCGCTCTCGTGCAAAGTTGTGCATCACTTCAAACCGGGCCTGAAGATCTTGAATGTATTCCTCCGGCGATGAAGGCGTATCCGGGAGCGACCAAACAAAAGATCACATGGCAGGCGAAGGTCACAACCGAAGAGTATCTGAGATGGGGAATAGCCGGTAGTCTCGTGGACAGCACTGCGGTAAGCCAGTAAAAACAGTGGTAACTTCTTATCCCAGTCCTGCTGGTTTCTGGAAACCACTAATGAGAGATTATTGAGGATGGTTCGATTAAGCCTCTCTACCATGCCGTCCGACTGGGGATGTAAAGGCGTCCTTTGGGTTTTGTCAATGCCGAGTAGCTTGCAGAGTTCTTTAATTACAGCCGAGGTAAAATTCCTTCCTGATCGGAATGTAACTGAAGAGGCACTCCGAACCTGGAAATCCAGTGTTGTATCATCATCTCTGCTACTGTGACAGCCTCTTGATCAGGAATAGGATACGCTTCAGGCCACTTTGTATCCACCTTGCTATCTGACCTTCAGGATTGTTGAAATTTAAAAGCCAGACCAATGATGCATGATCCGTGCGGAGCAGAAATTTTCTGCCATATAGATAATGATGGAAATGTTCTACGGCTTTGACTATAGCGAGCAACTCTTTCCTGGTGACACAGTAATTCCTCTTCTATTTAGATAGGTACTTGCTCCAGTAAGCCACTGCACGTTCTTGGCCCTCTATTTCTTGGGACAAAACAGCGCCGACACTTTCATTACTCGCGTCCGTGTCGAGAATAAATGGTCTGTCGAGTTGAGGATAAACCGTCTCTTCAGAGACCATTATATTGGAGTTATTGCAGAATGTGCAAGTAAACGATGAAGAAAGGAATGCTGCCGAGCGTGTCATTAAAGATCTTCAAGATGTATTCTCCCGCTCGTCTTCTGACGTGGTTCGAACCAGTTTGACTCAACATAGAATCGATACTGGTGATCATCCACCAATCAAGCAACATCCAAGACGTCTGCCGATTGCGAAACAGGAAGAGGTGCAAACACTTTAAAAAGACGTGAAAGAAAGCAATGCCATCGAGCCTTCAGCAAGCCCCTGGGCATCTCCCATCGTCCTGGTAAAGAAGAAAGACGAGTCAACCAGATTTTGCGTTGAGTATCGCCGTTTGAACGAGGTTACGAAGAAAGACAGTTACCTGGGATGTTACTTTTGCTTCCAACACTGGTTACTTTAGTACATTCTGCAACCACTTCACCTTTCTTAATGACTATAACCTTGTCAGTTACATTGGCAACTCTAGCCGGGATAACGGTCCTCGACAGGTCGACGAGTGCTGAGGCTATTAGTATTCCTTTAGGGTTATTACAATTCTTTGGATATTCCATGACGCCGTAGCGGAAATTTCTGTTTTCGGCTATGGATCCAGGAAGTCAAATTTCTGTTCTTACCGGTTTTGAGCTATGATTTTGTGGATAGATTTCAATCCTTCCTCATTAATCCCGAATAAGGTTATGTCCTCAGAGGTGGAATGCAGTTCTCTATTTTTAAAGTCCAAGGAAAAAATGTATTTCCTTAGAAAGTCCAAACCGAGTATGCAAGGGTCTGTAATTCCTGCTACATATGCCGTGTGATGGTAAGCGGCACTTTCAAAGGTGATGTTAACGTTTAATTTTCCTTCGATCTTGATCTTCTCACCTGAGACAGTCTGGAGGGTAGCGCAGGGCGGCGTCCAGATGAGTTTGCTTTTCAATTACTCAGTCACATCTTTTCGAATGATGGTAACATTGGCTCCTGTATCTATGGTTATATTACAAGGAACTCCATTGATGTGTCCCATGATGAAAAGTCTGTTACTGCAGAAATCTGAAGGGCTTTAAACTGGAGCTTTTCATTATCTGGCAACCTCCGCTCCGTGAGATGGCCACAAATTAGTTTCCCTCCTTCTTGATAGGCACGGTTGTGAGGGCGCTGGTGAATCTCGGGAAAAAAAAGAAAAAGAAAGCCACCGACAGGTGGCGCAGTGTGGATGGAAGAGGATGGTGGAAAAAGAATGAGACGCTTCCTATGTGTAGAGAGTTGTATATATTTTTGTAAATAATTCGTCAATAAAACAAGTTTTAATTGGATAGTGCTTTGCTGATGTATCTCTGCAGCTCGAGTATAACGAAAAGCACGCCCGTTATTGTTACAATGGTGGCAGCGGAGCCATGCCACAAGAAGAAGAAATTTAAAGAAATATATTAGGAATGAATTTCATCGAAGTGTTGGGGGAATGTCCATCATATGAAGCGGGTGAGTGATGTTTGCCAAATATTTATTTTTTATTAGTTGGGATCCTCTTTTAAGATTTCATAATAAGAAGTATGCTTAAGTTTTAAGTATGATTATTAATTTAATAAAGTTCTGTTCTCGAATAATGTGAATTTTCTATGTCACGTCAGTGATGAGTATTAAAAAGTATAAAACTGTTTGCGTCAGCAAATGAGAATAAATTTCTGCATCAGCAGTATTGAATCGAATAGTATGATTGTTGTGTATCACGCCAGTGATAAGTATTTAGAAGTTGAAAATTGTTTGCATTAGTAAATGAGAATAACTTTTTTACGCCAGTAAAAAATAAATAAATTTCTGCGTCAGCAGTATTGAATTGAAATTTCAAAGTATGCAAATGGTTATATGGTATTCTAAAGTGTTAATAATATTGTTTTTACTTCAGTGAAATAAATATTATTTCTCGGAATGAAATATTTTTAGTTGTATTGATCATTTTATGATTTTGATTTACTTTTATGATCATTTTATGATTATTTTAATGCGTTATTATTGTTCATTTACATGGGTAAAACACTCACTAAAAACTGTGTGAATTCATGTGTTCTTTGTCTCGGAAAAAAAAGTGATTTATTTGAAGTAGAGTATTAGCTTGAGTGCATACGTAGTATATATTTGTTTCGATTTAGATTCTCGCTTGGAGTCGGAAAGTCTGTGGGTGTGGCCTTGGTAAAAAGAAAAAGAACCACACGTGAACAAGATCGTTACTCATTTTTTTGCTTTTTGATTTTTAGAAATGAGATAAAAACTGGCTCTTTAGCGTACCTTTTTTTTTATTGACTGTTGTAAATATTTTTTTATTATCTCGAACTTTTATTTGGATAAAGCTGGTGAAAGTTTAGTTTGAATGAAAGAAAAAAAATTAGATATATGTAGAACATATTTTAAAAGTTCTGTTTATGTTGATAATTTCATTGATAGGGATTATTACAGTTTAATATATTTGGATTTTTTTTTCAAGTGTTTTGATTAAAGGTTGGAAAAGAAACTGATGTTTGAATTTTAAATATATGGTGGCTAATTCAGTTTGATGTGAATGTGTATATTGTAATAATGGAAAGAATTGCATAAATTAATGCTGTTTGCAAGTTCATTTGGAATTTAATTGATCTGTACTACAATTACTATCTGTATTTACAAATTGAAATGTTATCATTATAAATGAATATATTGACATAATTTAAATAGAAAGTCTTTGTTTAGAATCGTCATTTCAAAGTTATGTTTTGATTCTTTTTTTTTAATTTGAATATAATTGGGTTTAATTCATTGTATGCTTATTTTATCATTTAACAAGTCATTTCCGCAGTAATTTAACTTATGATTTTTAGTTCGAAAATCTAATTTTGGTTGAAAGAAAAACAAAACTTTTTCGGAATTTTTTATTTTCGAAATCTTAATTTTTTAAATTCATTCAGGCGTGTTAAAATATTTTAGCATTAAGTATGACTTACTTCGCGAAAGGAAAAAAGTCCGATCTTTTAGTTTTGGCCTCAGAATTAGGCATCGCGTTCGAACCCGATGTCACGATAGTGAAAATTCGAGAGCTCATTACTGGAAGTGCTTCATATGATGAAGAATTTACTAAAATGTTGTTAGACACAATCATCAGTACTAGAAAAGAGTTAGAGGCAAACGAACGGGTTAGGAAAGAAAAGGAAGTGGAGGCGGAGAAGTTACGATTGGAAAATGAAGTTAAAAAGCAGCAAATGGAATTTGAGCTGGAGAAGTTGCGAATAGAAGCAGGTCTAAGAGTGCCGGAAATAGAAAGATTAGTTCCAAATAAAATACAGTTGGAACTTACCAAGTCGATGCCTCGTTTCGATGCAAAGGAATGTGATATGCCGTTATATCTTTCATTGTTTGAAAGACAGGTCAAGAGGATGAAAATTGAAGAAAACGATATGGTTTCATATCTGTTACCTCTTATGCCTTCGGACATTGTAGAATTGATTGCCAGAATTCCAGAAGAAGAATTTGGAAACTATGAATACGTGAGAGAAGTGTTGTTAAAGAAATTCAAAATGAATGCAGAAGGATTTCGGCAAAAATTCGTTCAGCACCAACGAAGTCCCGATAAGACATGGCGAGATTTTGTCTACGAGGTAACTAACTATTTCCAAGGTTGGATCGACAGACTCGAAATAACTAATTTTGGAGGACTTAAGGACCTTATAATCACCGACCAAGTTAAGAAAAGAGTTCCTATGGAAGTAAGAGACCATTTCGTCGATGAATGGGGAAAAATAGTTAAACCATCACTTTTGGCCGAGCAAGCTTGACGAATACGAAAGTGTACGCAAGTTGTTTAAGAAACAAACAGGTGCACCGCTTAAAGCTCCGACCCAAACTTATAACAAGTATCCATTGCAACGGGACAGCAGAATATATGAGAATCATGGAACGCCTCGTGCTGAAAACAAGCATGTGAATTTTAATTCCCAACAAGAAGTTTCTAAAATTCGTCCTAAGTATGTGTGTTATTTTTGTGGTATGGACGGACATGTGAAGAAGTTTTGCCCAAGACTTTCAAAAAATAAAACGGAACAAGATGTAAAGAAGAAGTTCAACGTAAATAGAGCTGCAGTGGAGATCGGTGAAGAAAAGAAGGAACTAGAGCAATCTAAAACGGCTGTAGTGGCCAAAGTAATGTCTCACAAACGAAACATAATTGGTGAAAATTTGTGTAATTTAGAAAGAATCCAGATAAATGTTAATGGAAAACGAGCAACCGCTCTGGTAGATTCAGGAACTGAAATTACAGTGGTTAGAAGTAATATTGTAGAAGATTTCCCCATGGAGAATAAGCCATCAATTTATATTAAAGGAATTTTCGGACCGGCAGAGAAATGTCCTTTAGTAAACATACCAATGAGTTTATATATGGGAGGTACGGGTGACGTCGTGCATCAAGATGTCCTCTGTGCAGTAGCTCCTTCCCTCGTGGAAGATGTTCTCTTGCCGCCAGAAATCAAAAATGTGCTAATGGGAACCAATATTTCGGAATCGAAAATACCCGTAATAGACAATGCCAGGGTTGCATGTGAAGAGTTTGATGAAATACGTAAAAAACGAGAAAATGAAGATATCCTTGCTGACGAATTTTCAACGAATGAAGCTTGTGTTACCGAAGTGGAAAAAACTTCGATAAAACGTACGAAAACTGAAGAATTTCTTCAAGAACAAGAAACCTGTAAAGATCTGGAGGAAGCTAGGAAAAATGCAAAGGAAGAAAAAGGAGGATTTTATTTCAAAGACAAATTTTTGTTCCATACAGAAAAAATTCTGGGTGAAACGGTAAATCAATTGGTTTTACCAAAATGCCGAAGAAAAGAAGTTTTAAAACTGGCGCATTGCTCTGTATTTGGTGGTCACATGGGAGCAAAGAAGACTGTTATGAGAATAAGGTATTCTTTTTATTGGACTGGACTTTCAAAAGACGTAAAGAACTTTTGTGAAACTTGCAAAGATTGTCAACTGACAAGGAAAATTAAAATTAAAGATCGAGCTCCTATAACACCTGTAGTAAGACCCGAATTGCCATTTCAAGTGGTAAACATTAATATGATAGGACCAATTGATCCATCTAGCTCAAAAGGTCATAAATATGTGTTGTGCCTGGTAGATCAGCACACAAGATGGGCCGAAGCTGTACCATTGACCAGTCTTACAGCCAAAGCAACATATGAAGCTCTGTTGTCGATATTCATGAGAACTGGCGTGCCTAATATCATTGCATCAGACAATGGGACTAATTTCAACTCTGAGCTGACGAAAGAGTTTGAAAAGAGAATGGGATCAAGTCCAAGATTTTCTACGCCCTTGTATCCTCAATCCAACGGACTAGTGGAACGTTTTAATCAAACTTTAAAACGAATGCTGCATCATGTCATTCTCGATGAACCTCGAACATGGCACACCAAAATTCCTTTCATTCTTTGGGCCTACCGAGAAGTGCCAAATAGTACCACGGGAGTTGCCCCATTCCAGCTGTTGTATGGACGCAAACCTGAAGGTCCACTCTCAATTCTAAAGAATACGTGGACTGGACAGTTAGAAGGTCTTCAACATGACACAACTCCGATCTCAGTATATATGGAAAACCTGAAAATGAAATTGGAAGATGCTGCTTTGAGAGCCAAAATAACCTCTCAAATCGAACAAGATAAGATGGCGCATTATCACAACTTAAGATCTAGTTCAAAGGCATTTAAACCAAATGACAAAGTTATTGTCCTTTTTCCAGACTCTAAAAATAAGCTGTTAGCTCGCTGGCAAGGTCCTGGGACTATTATGAAAAAGAAAAATGAACATTCGTTTCTTGTTAAGATGCCGGATAACAGTGTTAAACATGTGCATCAAAACAAAATTAGAGAATTCATCGCTGAATCTAACACCCTCAATGTTATCTTCGAGGGAGAAGAAGAGTTTGGGGATGTTCAAACCATTCCAACTAGTCATGCTGAAAGATTATTCCATGAAAAACTACATGACTTAAAGATGTCTTATTTGACAGCTAACCAACAAATTCAATTGATAGAGCTTCTTAAAAATCATCAGAAACTGTTTACAAGACCCTTGCAACCGGTGAATGTTGGAGAACATAGGATAGAACTTTTACCTAATGCCACCCGACGCAAACCACATTCTTATAGTGTTCCAATGTCATATCGATCAGAGGTAAGCAGGCAAGTACAAGAACTTCTTGATTCGAACCTGATCGAACCATCCGAAGCGGAAATAACTTATCCAATTGTGTGTGTTGCGAAGAAAGATGCATCAATCAGATTATGTGTGGACTATAGAGCTCTAAACTCAGTGACAAAGGTTCCGAGTTTCCCCATGAAAGACATGCAGGAAATGATATTTACTGCGGGTATGGCTCAATATTTAACATGTCTAGATTTACAAAAAGGGTATTATCAAATAAGAATGAATGAAAACTGTAAAGAGTTAACTGCTTTTTCCACTCACGATGGAACATACCAGTGGAAAGTTATGCCTTTTGGGTTGTCTGGCGCATCTGGCACTTTCCAGAAGGTTCTGAATCAGGTGTTAAGGGATCACTCTTCCTATGCTCAAGCATATATTGATGATATAATAGTTTATTCGGAAACCTGGGAGGAACATTTAAGACATTTAAAAAGTGTCCTTACAGAATTAGAAAATTATAAAATTTCTGTTAAACTGGAAAAATGTACCTTTGCAGCTAAAGAAATAAAATTTTTGGGTCATAAAATAGGAAATGGTAAACATGCACCGGATAACGATAAAATTTCAGCTATAAGGAAATTAAAGCGACCAACCACCAAAAAGGAAGTTAAATCAGTGTTAGGATTAATGGGTTTTTATCGAAGTTACCTACCAAATTTCGCAGAATTAGCATCGCCTTTAACGGAGTTAACTAAAGGTAAAAAGTCGAATGATGTTAATTGGGGGAAACGAGAAGAAGAATCTTTTCAGCGCTTAAAGAATTTGCTTTGTGAAGTCACTGCATTGTCGACTCCCGACTGCAGTAAACCTTTTCAGATTCATTCGGATGCATCTAACTATGCAATGGGTTGTTGTCTCACGCAAATTGATGATAAGGGTAATTATAAACCTATAGCTTTTGTCAGTCAAAAATTTAATAATACGCAGAAAAATTGGTCGACAATAGAAAAGGAAGCATATGCGGTTTTATTTGGTCTTAAAAAGTTTGATAAATGGCTACATGGTACAGTAGTCGAGATTATTACCGACCATAATCCTTTGAAATTTTTAATTGAAACAACTCCTAAGAGTCCCAAATTGACAAGGTGGGCATTAGCATTACAAAGATGGAATTATAAAATAATTCACCAACCTGGTATTTTCCATCTTGGGGCAGATGCTCTATCTAGGTTAGAAAAGGATGAGTGAGTTTCTCATACGTCATTCTTTAATGTTTATTGTGTTTTCAAATTTTTATTTTTACATATTTGAAGTGTAATATATGTATGTAAATGATTAGTGAGCTGTACGTGGTGTCAATTTTTTTTGGATCCCACTAATTATTGGTTATTTGGTGAGTTTTTTTTCTTTCTCTTTTTTGCAAACATCTACTCATGCGGATTGTTGACTAATTTCAGCTTTTATATGTGATTAACTAATGATACCATTTTTTTTTGTTTCTGCCTGTGTTCCTACAAGCAAATATGCAATGTCAAGACTGTTTAAGTAAAACAAGCCTCTGTAGAAGCAAGTTTTACTCTTGGCGGCGGCGGGTGAGGGCGCCGGTGAATCTCGGGAAAAAAAAAAGAAAAAGAAAGCCACCGACAGGTGGCGCAGTGTGGATGGAAGAGGATGGTGGAAAAAGAATGAGACGCTTCCTATGTGTAGAGAGTTGTATATATTTTTGTAAATAATTCGTCAATAAAACAAGTTTTAATTGGATAGTGCTTTGCTGATGTATCGCTGCAGCTCGAGCATAACGAAAAGCACGCCCGTTATTGTTACAACGGTTTTAACATCCGTACCCTGCTGTATTCTGCGTTTCTTCGTATGTGCCCTTCAGCACCGCATTTTCAGCACTTTACGGTCGGTTTCTTGTGACCAATAATCCGTGTCAAAGCATTCACTTTTCTGGTTAAATCGACTAGGCGAACAGTTATTTGATCCACTGGTTCTTGTATGCAAGCAGCTCTGATTGGGTGGCGGTCTTTACGAGTGGCTTGCTGTGCTGCCTCGAATTTCATGGCCTACACTAGAGCGCTTTTCAGTCCTTGACATCAGCCATTCGCAGTGCTTTCTGTATTTCAGGATCCCGGATGCCGTCGATGAGGTATTGCAGGGACAGGATTTCCCTTGTTTCTGTCGGGCACTCCGAAAAGGCGAGGTGGGACAGCCTTTCAACATCCGTGGCGAGCTCCTGATGTGTTTCCGTAGGCTTCTGTTGACGAGATTTTAACTGAAGCCTGCTATAGTCTTTTAAACACTTCTCTCCAAAACGCAGCTTCAATGCGCCGGACAGAGCTTCGAAATCTAGCCTTTTGTTTTCGGGAAGAGTCTGAAGGATATCCGCTGCGTCTGCTCTCAGAGAAGCGGCAAGATGACAGGCCTTAGCTTGGGAACCCCATCCGTTCGCATCCGCGACTATTGAAAATTGTGTCTTATAAACTTGCCAAGAGGTCTTCCCATCAAACGTAGATATCTTCAATGAGGGACGAGAAAGCATTGGTAAGAATTTAAAACCATCACTATTGCTCCCTGCCGTCGCTACGAATTTCTTCAAGGTATCAACTTCTTTAGCAACTGCAGAAACCTTGTCATCAATTTGTTGTTCGATATGTCCTTGGATGACAGAAATTTTTGCTTCAATTTGTTGTTCGATTCGCTGTTGGACGGCTGAAACTCTTCCTCCGATTCGTTGCTCCACAGCAGAAACTCTTCCTTGAATTTCTCCAACTTTGTCTTCAACAGCGTCTATTCTGACTTCCATAGCCTGAAATTTGTTTTCTATCATACACTTAATCTCCTCTTTAAAAGCTTTCACCTCTTCCTTAACGGATTCTTGACTCAATTTCATCTCTTCTTAAATCGCTTTCATCTCATCTTTAACAGATTCCTGAACAAACTTCATTTCATTCTTAACAGATGCTTGACCAGCTTTCATCTCCTCTTTAATGGAATCTTGGCCAGCTTTAATTTCTTCTTTAAATGCAGCAAAGGCTGCCATACATTGCCTTAATTGTTCTTTCATTGCTCTAGTTAATGGCATTCAAAACCCCCATTTCTGACACCAAAAATTGTTGCGTGCGTACGGGTTCGTTATGTATTGAATGCACAAGTCGTTAAAAAGTTAACAAAAATTTATTCTTTCCACAATAAATAAATCAAAATTCTGAAATATTTCTTCAGAGATATTCGTACAATATACAATATCTCAAACGTTAAACAGAATTCACTTTAAAACAGATAAACTAATTCTATCTCACAGCGAATTCGCTACAATCACAGCATTGAGTAAACAAATAGTTCGCTTAAAACAGCTACAATTACAACTGAGATGAGGCGCTTCAATTCGGCTTTTATAAGCTTTTTAATTATCACTAGAACAATCTCGATTTTTCTGGATAGCAACAGTAATTACGAGATATTTATTTATTAAACATTAATGCATGCGCTCTTTTATTTTTATTTTTCTGACGTCTCTCTATTCTCTTCAAAAATCGTGCACGGGAAAATAAACCAATTTTAATTACAATTTTAAATAAATAGCCAAATAAATATGACATCCGTAACAGTATGTTAATTTCATTCAGTCTTTAAATAGATCTTACCACTTTTCTTTAATTTTTTATTCAGTTTGCGGTGCGTATTATGCCACTCCTTCTAGAATGCAGTTCTTAAAATGTTCATATGAAAGGCTATTTCTATATGTTTTTTGAGTCAATGTTATGTAAAAGAAAAATTAAGACCTTGATAATAAAGTAGAACAAATTAATGTTTTAATTAAAACTGCTCTTCGAATCAAAATTAGATTCTTTTCCGTTGAGACAAAATGTCTGATTTTAAAGCTGAAACATTACTTTTAGATACAAATCACAATGAAATTCTATTTCTCATAAAAAAAGTTATTGTCATGAAATTCTGTTCCTTATGTAAAGGTTATTGTCAGAAAAAATTTTGATGATACTGCTAGACTTTTTTTTGTTTTGTTTTTCAATTCAATTATGAAGCAGGTGTTTTATGGCGATTTTTAAAATAGTTTTATACGTTACATAGCTGACAATTTCAACCAGTTGCACAACCATGCAACTAATTTATATGTTTCTTAATGTTTATTATCCAAAAAAATTTCAAACATAAACTATGAAAATTTCTTTACAACCTATTTTACACTAAAATCGAGATTTGGTAGCCACTTATTTAGATGCTTGATTATGACTTAAGCGATTTAAAAAAACAGTCCTTCCCCTCAACAAGCGAAATTAGACACTTCAGTTGTTAGATAAAAATTTTAATGTCATCATATTTGTTTCATAAATTAAAAGAAAAATTATACATAAGCCCTAGTACACCATAGGTATAATTTGTCGCAATCTCATTTCTCGTTGTTTTAAGTATTTCAATTTAAAACGGAAAACTGATGCAAATGGAAAAAAAATGAACACAAGATTATCCATAATCATTCACCCAGCTGATTCTGTAATATTTGTACAGTAGCCATGTTGAGAATGATTAATAGTATGAGCTACTTATTGAAAAAATCATATGTGTAGAATAATTATTGTACTAAAGATCATATATTGTATGCGGTCAAAGTAAAACCTGGTGGAAATGATAAAGTAGTTATTTATATGAACACTTTAAATCTAAATTTGTGCTTATAGCTCTGAAATTGCTCTATTTATTAATGAAAATCTGTCATCTTTGTAAACATCAAATATTATTTTGAAGTTAATCGTTAACTATAAATTTATTTAGTTGATTATAAAAATTATTCTTCAGAAATCTGTTCTAGTGCATTCTAAGTCTTAGAATGCGAAGTATCGCTGGAAAAATAAGGTATTGAGTCCATTTAGAAGCATTAAGTCCAAGCAGTGAAATAAATGCTTTGGCGAGATAGCGCTAAGCTGGCAATGATTTTGGTAACTAGTATTTGGCAACGTTTTGTTACAATACCTATGTAACTGTGTATGCTTTCCAGCAGATTCGGGAAATCGAAGCCGCTGGTAATTTCTCAGGCAAATGGTGGAAAACTATGCATAGGACCGATACATAGCAGCATCAGTTTTCAGTTAGTTTGGGTACTGAGAGATCATTGTGGGAACCTTAAGGCGCTTTGCGTTGTCTTGTGTTCGACGTTCTTTGTAAATGAAGTGGTAATTACTGATTGAGCTGTGTCATTCTAAAAAGGACTGTACAAGTACTTTTGCGTGAAAAGTTTCAGAACTGTTGAAGTGATTTTGGAAAATAAATTTCGTTCAGCTTTCATCGATTCTGTATGCATTCAAGCCATTACGAACACATACGCACGTAACAGTTTTTAGTG
>KK120525.1:77427-92468 GCA_000611955.2 Stegodyphus mimosarum | reverse complement strand
AATCTCTCAAGGAAACTTTTGATTTGATGGTATTTCAAATGCCTTCCTACCACTAAGACAGTACACATTTACAAACATCCATGCCTTCTCAACGATTTGAATCCAGACATAATGTTATGACAGCCAGCAGTGCTAACCATCACACTGAAAAATGATTTAGTACCAAATGGAAGATATGAGAATAAATTTACTGTTGTTTCGATGGAAATAGAAAGTAAACTGAATTATATTTTATTAAATATTGTTACATATACTTTTTTTAAATATTATTTTTAATATAAAAAATTAATATATTTAAAAAATGGGGGGGGGACAAGGAGAAAAACTTAAATATTTGTTACAAACAATCGTAGAGAATTAATGCAAAAAGTATGTCTACGTTACCAGTAATGTATGAAATGCCGGCATTCAGTAGAATACCAAGGCGTTTTATAGAATGACAAATGCTCTTTAGACAAAATATGAAAGAAATGGTCATGATGACTATTATTTAAAAAACGTTCATTCCTCAAAAATAAAAATGCCATTTTGAAAAACTAATTAAAGACTGGCATTAAAAAGGTTTTATTCATTCAAAATGCGTAAAAAACATAGCGAGGTGATCTTGGTATACCATAGTAAATTTGTATTCGCTATTTGATTGACAGTGGAAATCGATAAGATCTACCTGACGAAAATTAAATTCAGAAATATTCAAAGGTTTCACAACAACGCCCTTTTTGTTTTTCTGGCAAAACTCACAAAGGTGGTAGCACAGTTCAATGTAATTAAGTGTAAAGTTTTTGCATGTAGTTGAAAGTTCTTTTAACATTATGTAAGTCCTCCGTGTTTTATAACCCAATGAGTTTCATGAAGTACGTGAAATAACTTAGTGTCCTTGACGTTAAGTACTGGCGCCTTCTTTAACAGGATAAATGAGTTTACTTTTGTTTTCCACAAATATCACATCATAGCGATTCAGCAACCAATAGTCTCATACATCCTTCTTAGTAATAATTTTTTAACTCCTTTGTAAGTAGTTTCAGTTACTCAAAGCGAATCGGAGATGTATATCACACTTTTGTCATTCTATAGAATGCCTAGGGGATGCGTAAAATATTTAATTGTTTCATACATCGTCGGCCACTTTTTGGCATTCTATAGGGTGCCAGATTTTTCTTTGCGGTAACATATACAACCCAACATTTCAGAAACGAGCGAGCATTCATTAAAAATTTCCATCCTCGTAATTTATATATCTTTTTTTTTATGTCAATACAATTTTAATGGTTTGAAAATAAAATCAGTAAAATAGCATCTAATAGATATTTGGGGGAAAAAAGATGGAAGATCAGAAAAGGATTTTTGTATGAAAACTAGCTATATTTTTATTACATGCACAAAATAAAATAATAATAATAATAAGAAAAAAAAAAGCTAATTTAACTTCTAAATATATCTACGAGGAATCACACCTGTATATGAGAAATATTTGCAATGGAAATTTTTGAAGATACAAAAATTTACATTAGTGGATTTGTCTTACGCATATATGTAAACTAAATCAATATATGACGCATTAAAAAAAAAATAAATAAAAAAATTTTTTTTCATGATGCACTAAAAGAAATTGACAGCAATTTTAAATGAAATCTATACAAATATATATATATATATATATAAAACTCGTATATTACAAACAAAATTAAAAAAAAATTAGTTCTTAGTTGCCAGATTTGAGTAATAAACCTTCGGATTACAAGTAGTGTTTGATTTATAATGAGTGCCATACCAGCAGTCTCCTTGCAGACTGGTTCTGACAAACTTGAGGACTTAATTCTTGATAATACACTGAAGTGCCACTGAATTAGGGATAGCTAGTCAATAATGAATGAGTCTCTTCTGGCCTTGATTATGGCAGCCACAAGACGAGGCATAGATTCAATAAGTATTCTACGGGAATGGCTTGCCAAACATCGAATAGAGCTGTTCATAATTTAGGAAAGGTCCCTAGTGTTGTGTGATGTGGTTTCACACCTTCCAAAACATCCAAAAGGTGCTCAGTAGAATTTAACTTAGGGCTTTTTGATAGCCAATTTATGACAGAGAAGTCAGAGGAATGGTCATCTAACCAGGCAGCAGCCAACCGTTACCTGTGAGAGGTGCTGTTATCTTGCTGAGATACTCCATTTCCTTCTGGATGAGTGAACAACATAAATGAATGGGGATGACCGTTCTACCAACTCTACATACCAAATCATATTGAGGGAGGTTGTACAAGTACAAGATCCCAAACACTGCAAAGAGAAAAACCCCAGACCATGATTGACCCGCCATGGCCTTGTACAATTCCAACCTGGCATGCAGGATCCATGGCTTTATTCTCAACCCACCGTGGGCATTAATTAGTCAAAATCCTGGCTCATCATTGCATGTTACTCATTTCCAGTTTTCGTTACTCTAGAGTCTATTCTGTGATCTCTTGCCCATGCAAGAAGTGCAGCTCGATAGCATGCATTCAACATTAGTACTGTCGTGGGTCTACGGCTCCCGAAGATGAAGCGAAACTTGCAAGACCCATTCAATGACTATACGACTGGCGCCCTCATTCAGGCGGGTGGTAATTTTAGTTAATTTTTGGCTTCGTTGACTATGTACAACAGGGCTGAGCTGTCTCATACCACGCTCGTTCGAGGCTGTCCTTTTCAATTAGCCCAATTGCTAATTCTTTTCTCCACCATCAGTGTATTTTCGGTATAGTCTTGACACTGTCGACCTTGAAAATCCCAGGTCTCTGACGTATTTGAAATTGAACGGTCTTTTCGTCGAGCGCCTACTATCTGTCCGCGATTGAAGTTCTCTAAATCAGAAGTTTTACTTATACTGGTAATTGAAACCGATTAAGAACAATCATAAATCATAGTATTAGCTATATATGCAGTTACCACAACGCCGTCATGTATGTATAAATGTCGCGCAGCGCTGCAAAATTTACATAGCCATGTCTGTTCCTAATTCAGTGTACTTTTATAAATTAAGATTTTAATTAACACAAAATGAGTTTAAGAAAAGTACAAACTTACATATCATTTATAAACAATTTATTTATATATAACTACGTAAGATAAAAAAATATGAAATTCAAAATTACTATTTTTAATTTGGCCCTGTCACAAAAGTACTAATATAGGAATCTAAAGAATAAATCCTCATTTGAAAATTAATCCGTTTTGTGTTTATGCTATCATGTTGCAATATGGTAAACTCTTAGGCAGAGACATTAAAGAAATTTTTGTCTATAAATACCAATATTACTATTGCAACAACTTCTGCTTCTTGCTATGCTTTATTTTTTGTTTCAAGATATGTAAGAAGCATAAAACTGTCGGGTGTATCTCATATACAAAATGACATGTGATGTAGAATGTGTCGAGAAATAAACTGGGTCTTGCTAATTTCCACCACGACTTCCGGTTTTTGTCTGTTATCCATCTCAGGTAACTATACAGCAAAACCTCTCCAAGTTATTACAATGCAAAGAACCATTGCCAATACAATCCATTGCAGCTATTCTCCAAATAATCC
This sequence comes from Stegodyphus mimosarum, assembly GCA_000611955.2. Lineage (NCBI taxonomy): Eukaryota > Metazoa > Arthropoda > Arachnida > Araneae > Eresidae > Stegodyphus > Stegodyphus mimosarum. Next base: position 88,904 of record KK120525.1, on the reverse strand, counting down.
CGTTACATATACATATGTGTGTGTGTGTAATGATGGAATATTCTGCAGACATACTGTTGAAGCATGAAGAAGCTGCTTGCAGTCATGTCCGAGCTTTAACACTGCTTTTTTTGTTTCTCACTGACGAATATTGTTATTGTCAACACAAATAAATTGTTGTGTTAAATGCACTTATGGTATAAAATTTTACGTTTTTTAAGACCGCAGGTTACAAGTTGACAGAAGGAAAGAGGAAAAGCAAATGCAACATATTCCAAAATGGAAGGTCTAGTTTAAAAAGAGAAAGTTTCTGGTTTGCATTTTTCTATTGGGCTTGATGTTGGTTGTTTGAATTTCATTTTATGTCACCAGCATTATGTAGAGGATGGAAACAGGAAATATGCATACTGAATTAAAGTATTTAATGACTACTGCAGATTAAGTTAGTATTTTCATTTACATATTTTTAAAATTATATATATGCATTACATTCACACATATTTTATAAAATTACCATATACGTTTCTTCCAACTTAGTTAACATGAACAAAAACATTTAAGTAATTTAACTAAAAGTAACAAGTCAGTATCTATTACTCATCTGGATGATTTATAGCAAATGGAAGTAGTTTCTTTAATCAGAAAATTCATTAATGTTGTCCTTCTTTTATATGCTTACAATAACATCCGGCTACTTCTCAAATTTGATCTTGAACAGAAAGGGATCAGTGTTTTGATTTACATTTTCAAACAGCTAAGTCATTGATTTAATATATAGAATGCTTCAGATAATCCTTTTGCCATAAACTGTTACACGATATCTCTTCATCTGAACTATTTTATTTTGGAAATGAATTAAATCATCATCAGTCAGTTCATCTCTTTGATGATTTGCTTATTCTTCTGTCTTCCATCTGATCTAGATCCAACATTTTTCAACCCCTTCACCAATTTATTCCAAGATGTCATACTTACTGAACTCTTTCAACATTTCTTACAGCAGCAACTTTTTTTAAATTTCTTATATGCATTACTCTGAAGCTTATTTTTACAAAGTTCTAATATTTTAGATATATTGATTTAAACCACAGTTTTTCTGTACCACGTAATGTTTTAATATAGTTTTGAAATGTATAATGCATTAGTATAAACATATTTTGAGAAGAACATCCCCCCCCCAAGATCGCAGACTTTGGAATAAAATGGCCTAAATAATACATTCAAATAATACAATACTGTCATTCAAGACTCGAGATTACTCCTGCTGTAAATTAGCAATTTATTCTTGTTAATTAAATTTTAAAGCTCTAGGGTTTCATAAATGATAAATAAAAAGTGGCTTTAATTTAAAAACAGCATAATTTCCTTGAGAAAAAAACATAATTCTGTATTTCTGTACATTTTTCTTGAAATTTAGCAGCCACAAAACTGGAACTATCAATTTCTTCTCTTATTTATAATATGCAAATTATATTGACTTTTAAATCGACAAAACCAACTTCTACTAACCTTTATTGTTTCCTCGCTGCATTTATCTTCTAGTAGTTTTTTTTAATTATCAAATAGGCTGTGTTGTTTCATTTATTTGGCTAATAAACACAGATTATTCTTGTTACTGTAATCATCTATTCATATAATCAACAATTTTTTCCATTTAATGAATAAGGCCTTCTCACTGCTTCTCTTTTGTCAAAATTGTGCATTTTAAACCACCTTTATTCTATTCTCATAACTTTTATCATTTCTGAAATGGCTGAATGGAACCATCTTTCTTCCCAAGCTATTTCTCCCACTCTCATAAGCTTTGATAACATTTATTTTAAAATTTAAAGTCTTTCTCCTCATCTTTAGTATGACAGAATTCCATCAGTATTACTTCACTTAATAGGTATTATGATAAGCTATAAAAATTTCAGCACAACATATGTACATTTTGATTTCTGGGAGAGTTAAAAAAAAAAACTGCCATACCAAAGAATAAAACACATTACAAGTGGGCAGGTCTTAGAAATGGTTAATGTGCACTTTCTAACAATTTTTTTGTCGCTACATTTACAAAATGCAGTATGTGACCTATGCAAATGTTAATTACTTTTCATTATTTGCTTGTTGTGATAATAAAATACTATGGTGGTATGAAATAACTGCATTACAACTTTCTGCAGATATTTTATGTCTTCAGAGAATTGTACTACTTACAACATGGTAAACGTAAATGAGAGGATTTTTAATTTCAATTTTTGGGTGTCATAAGGCAAGGACTATCCGCATTCAAAATGTTTTAAAGAAAAAATAATACTGCCATAAGAATATACTAAATATAATCTGAATAATAAAATTTAATATACAATGGAAGTCGTACTAAAATAATTTTAATTAAAGAAATTCATACAAAATCACTGATACAAATAAACAAAAAGACGCTCATTTAAAACAAAGTATCCATGGCAGTAAATATCATTGGAATATTACTGACCATGCAAACATTTTAGAAGACCTCATACAAATACAATATGAAGGAAAAAATATTTTCCCAATTCCTTAAAAAGAAAATATAAATTATTTAATTACATAAATTAAATAGTGTTACTAATGTAAAAGAAACAATCTGGAGCAAAAGAGCTACTTCATTTTTGTATTTATAGTACACAAATTCAAATTTAGTTATCTGGACTATAAGAGTATTACAGCACACATGCAGATATACACATCTCTAAACATAGAAAGATATATAGAAAGGCAAAGTTGTATAGTTGTATTTTTCAAAATGTGGGTATTTAAATTATCGTACAAATACTTGTACAAACAACAAATGTATAGAAAAAATGTATATGTAATACACAAGATGAATTTCAAGAGTTAAATAAAAGGATTAAGTACAAAAGTATGCAAAAGTACAGAGAGAGATAGCCATCATTTTTCTTTTGAATTATTCGTATTATGGATTATTCTATATTCCAAAATTAAATTTAGAATACAGAATATTCCAAAATTCATACACAACATTTTGAACATTATTTAAATGAACAAAAAGATAAGGATTATCTTACTGCCAAATTCTTTCACATTTCTTTTATTTAAATATTTTAAACATAATTCATATTTAATACTGAATGAATAGATCGTAGAATTTACAAACAGTATATCTTGCTTATAAAGGGATATACATATATGTGAATAAACACTAACAAAACCACATATTACATACAAAGCAGGTCACACTTATTTCCACATTTAAGACATAAAATTAAATTCATTAAATTCTAACAACTTCCAATCATAAATTTCAAGAAGCAATCCGAAAATCAGAAAAAAAAAAAAATAAAACGTTTTAATAAAAATTTATAAAATAAATATCTTGATTTACATAAAGTACTGTTCAAAAGATGTAAAATGAAGGGAATCCCTTGGCATAAAAGAATGAGATTATGATCATAATTTATAAGCTTATGTCATTAGATGATTATCAGGGTTAATTAATAGATTATACATATATATACATACACATATCTTATGTCTGTGTAACCAAAATATTATTTATGGTTGAAAGATGTTGCATAAATCATCAAAAAGGATGCATATGAATCCAGACTTCCCCATACAAAAATTTCCAAGTCATGCAGCACAAAATAAAAAGTTAATGCAGCTCTGACCCTAACTATAATAATTTTATGTGTAGAAAATACATACAATATGACCTGGAAATGAAAGCTAACTTCTGAAACTGAGACAAAAAGCAAAAACGAATTCCAAATTAGATAATTAATAATTCCATAAATACATTTGAAAGAATAGTAATAGTTCAACTAATAGTAACAAAAGACCTCATACTGTTTAACTGATTTTGCTGCTTTACTCTAAAAAAAAGTTTCCAAAATAATGAAGTTTAACTAATTACCATTATCCAAGTTTGTTTTTATATTTAAAATTAATTATTTAATGCAAATGAAGATAAATACATTTTTTAATAAATTTTTAAACAAAGTTCACAATTAAAAAATATTAACAAATTATCTTGAATTAAAAAATTTTCAGCTACATATTTAGAATAAATTCCCTGTAAAAGTAATATAAATTGCATTTAGATAAAAACATATGTGACCTTTTTAAAATTAATATCCTATTTCCAACCCTGATAATAAATAATTCCATATCCTTACATTATACACAATTATTTAACTTGGCCTCTATTACAAACAAATTAGCTATAGACTGCTATAACCGTACCCATAGGTTTTTTAGCATATAATTAAAAACCATGACAGGAACATATATTTAAAAATAAACAAATCAATACGATAAAAACAATAAAAAACAACAGGAGGTAAAATTAATATTTCTGAGCATTCTAATGTAAATAAGTACTTTTATCACTTGATAACAGTCAGCTCTATAAAAATACAGGAACATATTTTCTAAACATTTAACATATTAACAGCAATTAGCGATTGTCAACAATATTTTCAATAAACATTATTTAAAATTATAGGAACAAATTATAACAAGGTGAAATAAACAAAAAAGAAAATAATAAAGAGGGTGGAATCAAGATTTAAGATTTTAGTTTTAATTTTACTTAAACAGACACTTAACTATATAAAACTACATAAAGGACAAAGAATACAAAAAAACAAGGGTACTAAATTAAATTCCAATGCTCCTAACAAGGATAAGTAAAGCATTTCACTATATTGGTCCTTTAAGTTATGAGCATTTACAAGAAAATTACCATAATTAACAAATAAATTTGAAAATCGTTTAAAGAAAACTCTTTCTTAACGTAATTTTAAGAGGCAAATGACATAATAAGAATTTTTGTTTCGAAAGTTTTATATCACTAGTTTTTTTTATTTATATGCTTATGCATACATGTAAATAAATATACATATATATATATATGTATGCATGTATCAGGCAACTTGTGCATAACATTCATTTATAATGGCAACTTTATAAAGCAACTACAGCTTTCATTGAGTGATTTGATAAAAAATACATATCAGGCAATGGCGCACTTATTAATGAAAGACTTAAATACAGTATGAAGCATCCTATGTTGTACAAAGCAATTTCATAAGCTGGTTACTTTGCAGTTTAAATGAGGACTGAAATTTAGATTGATTTTGGAGTTGCCCCTCTGGGATCATGAATATATTCACTGAAAGCAATAAAAAAATTAATTTCATTGCAATATTATGGAACTAATAATTTCATATACAAAGAATAAACTGTTTTTACCAAAATTCTAATACATACACTTCCATAGAATTTATAGAACTATTTGAACAATAGGTAGTAACTTTTACATGGCAGCTTTTATGGCACTGTAAGTTGCACCCTGAAAAGAAAAAGGAGAAAAATCAATATGTATTTTTTTTTCTTTTTTCTTTCATGAGTTCATGGCGTTTTATAATAGAGTAATAACAGCTACCTCTGCATTCATAGCCTTGTTTTCCAGGCCTCCTTGTTAAGTATTTTTGACACACTTTACAAGTAGTTGACCTAATAAATATAAATAAATAGTTTTAAAAAACTACATAACTCTAGCTTTTAATTGATACAAATCTGTTTTATACTACTGCTCAAAGGAATTATTTTCAGCATAATAAATAAATTGCTTATAATAACGATAACTCAGCCAGGGAAAAAATTACTGAATAAATTGCTTTTATAGAATAAAAATACTGCTACTTAAAAAATATCCTATGCATATTCATAATATGTACAAATAGACTAATAAATGCTTCCTGTTTTGTTATGGAGACCACAAAAGTGTCTTGCATCTATTTTTGTAAAATAAATAAATAAACTGTCATTTTTTAAAATGCTGTATATTCAAGATATGACTGCATTTTTTAGTTAAGTAAATAAATTATCACAAGCAAAACAGAGATTTTTTTTCTGCTTAGAATCATTATTAGTGTACAAAAATGCACGAATTAATGTAGATCAACATAAACTATGTCAAGAATTCCATACATCTTCATGATCATTTAAAAAAAAAAAAAAAAAAAAAAAAACCTTATGAATTAACTACAGTATCTGCATGCCAACTTACATATTAATTGGGAGAATTAATCTTTGATCTTAAATTCAGTTGAAAAGGTTCAATAAATGTTGGCTAATGGGAGAACAAAAAATTGACTAGATTAATGGTCTAAACTGATCAATCACAATGAGTTAATTGGTAAGTACACCACAATTTCTAAAACTTTTTTTGTGAATGGACTGTAAGGCAACAAATGCAGCAAACTTGTACATATGGCTGCACCATTTGATAAAATAAACGTATAATTTTCATTGTCCATTATGTTTATTTTCATTTTTCTTATCACTTCTGTCATTAAGATTTTAAGTTAGAGAAGAAGTTTGTGGATTTTTGCTTTATTGCTGTATAATATAATTTTTATTTTAACATTCGTAAGCCTGCAATTTCCTTGTAATTTATTCTAACGTGCCATGTATTTCATTCTTTATTTACCTGTTTGCACTTGATTAGTGTCATCATTCTTATGCTCATATATTTTTATGAATCACCACACGACACTGAGTGAAGGAAACCCAAACACTGAAGTAGCTGTGAATTAGGGATACCTGATTAGTAACTGAAGTACTTGTGAGTTAGGCACACCTGATTAGTAATCCCTGAAATGGTTTCTGAACAACAAGGCTTTGTGTTAAAATAATAATGATTCAACAAGTCTACAAAATGTTAAAAATGTAAGTCTGCCAAACCTCATCTACTATTTTCCATACATCAAGGCTGCTAATGGTGGTTGCAGACTTTTTCCATAGTATCCAAAACAAGTTCCAGCTTCTTTGTGGTCATTTCAGCAGGGGGAATTCAGTGGAATGCTCCTCAAACCAGATGGTAACCATATGCGATTTATGACAGCAGCAAATGTCTTGCTGACAAACCAGTGGGTGAGCGGTTAAGATTGATGAACACTGTTAGTTCAACCTGGGTTTGAACTCTTGAAAATGGTCTGGCTGCATGGGTGTTCTCATGGTTTTCCCCATAATGTGTCTCATCTATTGCAGGAATGAATTTCCCTTAAAAAGGTTTTCTAATAAGGTATCCTTTCCCTTAGCAAGATCTAATCAGATTACAGAAAAAGTACAAAGGGATTTAAGTAACCACTTTACAGACCTACATACAGTAGATGGTGCTTACTTAGATTATGGTTAATGTTATCATTCAGATATTGTTATTGAATTGATGATGTACAGCCCGTTTGACTATGAAAACATGGAGAATATATCATTTGTGATCAATAAACTAATTACCATAATCAAAATACTGTAGAATTATTTTTTAAAAATTATACATCCTTCTTCATCTGTTAGAAACACTGTAAGCAATAGGAAACTAAATAAATTGCAATTTCTAAAAGATCGAATTCCCTGCTTCATGTGTAATAAGAAGCTCTATAAGTACCTCGATATTAAATACATTAAAAACTAACATCTATAATGAAATAACTTCTACAACAAAGTGACTGACTGTAAAAGAGTATTCTATAAAATACAGCTACAAAACCTTTTGAGAACAATAACAACTGGGCCATATGGCACATACTTACTGAACATTAGATAAACACTACTACAGTGAGATCTACTTGTGCTATTATTTTTGCTCACAAAGACTCTCACAGCTACCTGAGTGGTTAGTGTGCTAAAGAGGAAAATTGTAAGTTTGGACCTCGCTCGTTAAGTTTTCAATTTGAAGTTTTTTCCACCTCTGGGAATTTCAGATCTTAACTATATTCTTGATATTGTGGAACTAAAAAATCCTCCTTAACTTCTGAACTCTTTCTAAAATTGAGAGGACTTCTATTAATTATCCTAAATTAAAAACATCCATAAGGTTTACCTATCATTTTACTTATAACAATTGTTTAGGAAGAGATACTTTCAGCTACATACATCTGCATCTTAACATGTGCAGAAATGAGGCAGTACCACCACAATATTTGCATAATGCTGTTTTAATTTAATGGCACTTCATATATTATTAAATACTTTCTTTAAGCTTATATAAGCAGTAAATACTTTGATAAGTTGCTTCTTAAGCTGTAGCTTTATGATGTTTAAAAGTCAATTTTGTTTTAAAATTTATCTTTCGTGCTTTTTTCTGAAAAAAGTACAGCAGGTATGAAGGTAGTGTCATTTTCACAGGAATTCTACTAAATCCATTTGATTTAAATATTTGAAAGATTATTTTGCACACACAAAAATATGCCATCTCCGAGGCGACTATCAAATTTCAAATAGTTTATTTATCTTTTTTGGTGTAAATAAGTACGTATGGCACTTTAAGAAAAAAAGAGAAAAATATTTACCGATTAGAGATACACTTAAAGTTTTAACAAAAATCACAAAACAGCATAATAATAATAATAATAATAATAATATACCCCGAAAGATGCTTGGCCACAAATACATGATCATTAAATATATGCAACTTAACACCCCTTTTCTTCCATTTACTTCGATTAATGAGTGAATTTGGAATAAGGTAACGCCTGAAAAATTTTCAAAATTAATTTATTTGCAACACACAGATAATAAGATAAAAAACTCTATTTTTAAAATTTCTTAAAACTACACAAAGGGTAGTAAAATAACAGAAAAATTTATAAAGATTTTTAATATATGAAATGACAATATTAAAATAAATCAACTTCGGCATTTATCACATTGTTCATTTGATCATTCATCATATTTAAATAAGTTATGTCATGTACAGTTATGTAATTATATTTTTATACAGAAAAATATTTCTTGACAAACTTTTTCACAATATACAGTACAGTGTTTACACTACAATTGAGCAACAAAATTAAATACTTCATTTTTTAGTGCTAACAAATAAATAATGCATATGGAAGCTTTTAAAAAAAATTATGGCTGTATCTAAATATTCTTTAGAATTAAATATTAACCCTTACCTGTTTGTTTAAAATACCAAAACACCTCAAAATCCACTTCAGATTCACAACAATACCCCCTCCTTTCATTAACTAACAAAGAAACACAGAAGTTTGAAATCATACTGTTTCCAGTGCCTAATACAGGAGCTTACACTGGCCATTGAGTGAATACTAAGTGACTTTTAATCTAAAGATAAGGAACCACAAGAAAAAAAAAAAAACTTTTATGACAAGACTGTCTACAATAAAGATGAACTGATAACATGCACTTGGGGAAACTGCGCCTTAGACTATTGTATACTTCAGGGGGAGGATAGAAACACAACATGTGATTTTGGTCATTCATCATTTGAATGAAAGACATTTTGGGCATTTTGGTCATGAAATTATTATTAATAATTAATAATATTATAATTAAATGTTATGAAGGATTTTCACATATCAAATTTTTAGCTATAATTTAAAGCTGAATTATTTTGTGGAACAATTCTGTTAACATGAGGCTGATATAATGCTCCAGTATATAATTACTACACTCATGTCCATAAATTAAGGATAATTCGGAGTCACGCGGAAATCGAACTCTAAAATAATTATGTCACCTGTAAAATCACTACACACATCTTCAAGAATCATATGCAAATTTCAGGAAGTAACCAGATTATACCGATGGTTTGTCACAATGACGAGAGTGTAAGAGAGTGATATATAAGGAATACAGGCAATGAAGTAAAATTGTTTGCAGGCGCTTTATAAGCATTTCAGTGCAATAACCGAATAGTTATGACACAAAGGACGCATTTGGATGATTTTTTACGTGGTACAATTATCAGCCGTCTGGAATGTGGGCGTACCCAACTGGAAGTATCAGATGAACTTTCAATTGCCCAGAGTGTCATTTCCAGGCTTTGGCAACGATTCCAAGATGATGGTAATGTGAGTAGACGTTACAGCACAGGTCGCCCCAGAGTTACAACGCCGAATAAGGACCGGTATTTGGCAGTTACTGCCAAAAGAAACAGGCGGAGCACAGCCTCAGACCTGTCTCGTCAGCTCTCTTCAGCCACTGGTACGACAATTTCAAGGCAGACCGTGTACAGACGCTTAGGGCAGATTGGCTCGAAGACCTGCCAGATGTGTTCCACTTACTGCAACTCACTGTCGCCTGCAGTTAGCCTGGACTAGAGAGCATGCATTGTGGACACCGTAACAGTGGGCTTGTGTGATGTTTTACGATGAGTCCAGGTTTAGCTTGCAGTCTGATTCTTGTCGGACTTTCATATGGAGAGCTCCAGGTACCCGTTACCACCAAGAAAACTTCATTGAACGACACTGTTACGGTGGTGCAGGAGTGCTCGTTTGGGGTGGAATTATTCTGGGTTCCAGAACTGACCTGCATGTTCAAATTGGAACCATGACAAGCCAAATCTATCGGGACGTCATTCTGGAACAACATGTATGCTTGTTTCGGGGCACGATGGGCGCACAATTTGTGTTTATGGATGACAACGCCCGTCCTCACCGTGCAAACATCATAAGCGAATGCCTTCAATCGGAGGATATCACCCGCATGGACTGGCCAGCATTCTCACCGGATTTGAATCCAGTAGGGCACGTGTGGGACATGCTTGGCCGACGAGTTGCAGCCCGTCAACCTCCTCCTACATGTCTACCGGAACTTCGGAGAGCATTGCTTTTTGAGTGGTGTAATATCCCCCAAGATCAGATCGATAATTTGATACTCAGCATACCTAGGTGTTATACGGACTGTACTGCATCGTCTGGGAGACATACAATGTATTAACAATCATACCAACCATGTAATATTGGTTTTTTGTAAATAGTTTTTTTTTTGTAATTTGCTCCAGGGAGAAAAAATCACTAATTTTTTTACATTTTTTTTGCTCTTTACCTTTTGTTTAATAAATAAGCTTTACAAATAAGTCAAATTTGTTTTGCTTCTAACTCTTCCTTTGCCTGATTTTGCATTATCCTTAATTTATGGACATGAGTGTATTATATAATTTCATATTTTAGTATACAATCACTGCTTTGCATTTATTCACTTTTGTGGTCATAAAAGAATCTTATCATATTGAGAAACTACTTAGGTAAGCTCTTTGTAAAACTTTTCCTTTCCAAGCTCCAACAGTTGCTCTCAATTGCAGACTGTGGTTTGGAGCTTCACCATCCGCAACTGAGGAAAAGAAGATAATTTTTACAGTTTGTGGTATCCAATTTATCCCATCAAATGAGGATTATCTACATTTCTATAAAAAGTGTCGACTGACAAGTCTCGTGTAACATTACACTGCTGAAAAGAAGTTCCAATCTTACATGCTCTTTATAATATAAAAACTCTACAATTATTCAATTTATAAAACCACTTACTTAATGATACCATTTTCATTAGTTTCTACCACCAAAGTTGAATTTTCATTGATGTAAGTTCGGCTGGAAGAGGCGCTTATTCCTGAAGCTTCACTTAAGCTACTACGAGTGCTGCCTGAAAAAAGATTTTTGTAAATTTCCTTTTATGTTTCATGGATCTAAACTTCTTCTTTG
>KK120525.1:64394-76016 GCA_000611955.2 Stegodyphus mimosarum | reverse complement strand
GAAAAAAAAAAAAAAAAATCCAAAATGTTGAGAAAATTCCATAAGTAATTTTTAAGTAACAGGAACTTCGAACCACCTAATATAATAATGCCTGTTCCATACTAATTATAAGTGCTATTGTAGCAGCATCAGCTAGCAAGAAGAAAAAGGTGTTAAGTTGTAAGTTGCCATGGAAGTTCCAAACAGCTTTTATTTAAGATTTCAGATTTTAATAAATCGTTAAAATTAAGAGTTCAAAAAATGTTGCGAGTGTTTTAAAATGAAAGTATAATAAAGCATAAGAAGAAAAAAAACCACACAGTCCACTAAAATAGTTGTAACTCAAATACGTTGCAATACAATATTTATTTTTAAAAATACTTCAATAAGATAAGAAAACTTTACTATTAGAAAATTATCCATTCTGTATTTCATAAAATAAGATAATATGCATGATCATCCTATGCATATTAAGACTGGCAAAAAATACAATTTTTATACAGAACCCAGTCAAAGTATATTTTCCATTCATGTTCAGTGGTGCAAAGATTTAAGGCAATAAATTATGTTTGTTAGCAGTATTGCTTTCTATAAAAGGGTCAAACTTATTTAACCTAAAAATTATATTTCAAAAAACCTTAAACATATTTAAAATATTACCATATTTCCTCATGTATTTCCTACCTTTTTTTTAAAATTAATTTCATTGCCCAAAAATTGAAAGGAAAAAATTATGTAAATAATTTAACTTCTAAAGAATGAAGTTATGGTAAGAACAAAAATGAAAAGTAGTCATGGATAAACTACAGGTAACTATCACAATATTATTTCTTTTAAAACAACTGCATTCCAATAAGAATACACACTAATATTAAAATTACAATATCCAATAGGATGGATATCTTCATCTCTACTTTCCTGTAACTTGAATCTCACCCATTCTTATTGTTATCTCTACGCCAATGATCCACAAATAATTAGAAAAGGTGTATGTGCAGCTGATTTGGGAAAATTACAGACTGAATGTTAGTTTGCATTTATTTCGCTGTGACCGGTCAGTTCTTGTGTTAGTCTGGTATAAAGTTCAACAGTCAGAACAAAAAGGTTTGGTATGACCTTTGTAGGCAATTTGTGAAAGTTTGTCTTAATTAGTATGACAAAAATTACCACATAGATGAATCCATTTTAAAATTTAGCGGAGCTCATTCTCTGGATGCATTAAGAAAGGGGAAATTTACATGAACTGCTAAAAAATTTTCAGAACCTGGTACTCAAAAAGTCAAGGAGGGAAATACATGAGGAAATACCACACTTTTTTAAAAAAACTGCAAATATTATTAAAAACAACTTGAATAATATTTTTCAGAAGCTAAATTCTAACCTTTATTTATTCTCATCTCTTGAACAACTTAATTTTTAAAAGTAAATTTTCATTCACTTTTTAATCTGCAAAACAGCATTAAGTGCTTCATTTTCCACCATTATGCTGATGTTTTATTGAAAAATTCTAATTTGTTTTCTTTTGAGATTTTGCTTTTGCACATGGTCTGAATATCATCTGTTATTAAGAGCAGAAGAAGGATGGTTAAAACTTCTAAAATAAGTTCTACAAGTTTTGCAAGTGGTACATTAAACTTCATAGCACACAAGTGTCAAGCTACCACTGAAAAATTTCAAACTTTGGAAGTGAAAAGAAGACATCACTTAAATAAAGAAATATGATGAAAAATAAAAAGGACAACTCAAAACTGGACACACTTATCATTAACAATGTGAGGCACTGCACCCTCTATGGATGCTAGTGCCAGCAAAATGTAGAGGAAAACAGCAAAATGGATCAGGCAGAACAATTATTGTATTATATTTAAAAACAGATGATCATGTGGAATGATTATTGTGTTTTATTTAAAATCAGGAAGAATGCACTGAATGGATTTAAAAATAAATACAAAATAATAATAATAATAATAATAAAGTAAGTACAGATTTGTGAGAGATATGAAAGATACAGTTGTGTTGCACTAGTGTGAATAAAATCCCTTAAAAAGTACAAGTTTATTTGATGTTTGAAGCCAAACAACGGATGAAAGAACCCACAATTGTCAGTCATGACAAACAGCAATATAGTTTAATATTAACTGCACATCATTACCGTAATTTTGTATCAAACAAACCATGTCTGTCTGTTTCTGAATGTCTACACCCTACACTGATAGAAAACTGTAACTTGCTTTTGAAAAATGTATTATAGTATGTTTACGGTATGGAAACTTATGGGCTTTTTGTGTGCATTGGTACAGCAATCTCTTAAAAAACAGTATCATGATTCCTTCATCCACAGTTATTTTTGTGCACAAGTAGATATTTTATGTCCCTGCAGATATGGACTTAATCAAATTGATGTTGAAGTCATTCTAAGAGGAGTGATCGAGTTTGTTTCTCAGTTTTGATTCAGCTTTCATGGTAATACCTCATGCACTGATACAGCTGGAACTTATTCACTCTAACATCTAAAAAACACGCCTGGTACTAACAGACTAATAACATTATATAGCTATACAAACTCAACTTTAAGTAGATATTATGGTGAAACATGAGACTCATATGAACAAATCATGCCTTGTACCCACTAATCTTGACATCAATCATCATGACTAATGATGCTCTCATTTAAGAGTTTATACAGTAGATTTTAATTCTGAACAGAAATAACCAATTTATAATGGACTTTTAGAAAACATAAGCTCAATCTAGCACAGTATATATGGGATACTTTAATTTGGGACTAAATTAAAGAAAGCTTATAGGTACTTCGAGACATACGCAAGAGGTTTGATTCATTCTTTCATAAGAATGTAGAATAATCCTTCAAAACTTTGTAAATCTTGATGTAACTTTTAACCACTGTATTAGAATGGCATAACTACTAACTTTTCCAAGGATTTAAAAAATATTTTCTGTACTTCGTACTAATTTTGAATACTACAATCAAAATTTCAAAGAATATATTAAATAAGCCACATCAGATGAAAAGTTTGCTAGGTTTAAATAAAAAAAAATACTGCTAGATAGACGAAGCGGAAACTTTTGTCAGCAATGCGTCAAGGTTTCTGACTGACTGAAAAATAACACAAACTGACTTAAAAATAGAGATAAATAAATAAAAATATTTGATAAATATTTTTTTATAAAAAATTCTATGAATTCTCAAATCACCAGAATGCATATTTATGCAGTTGCTTTATTAATATTTATCATAATTGTTAACTACATCACTTTTATGAATAGACAGAAATAAATTGTTTTCAGTTTCATTCAAAGCAATAACAGTTTGTGAGAATATTTGTACTTATGTGTTAATGGAAAAAAAGCCAAAATTCACCAAAAAATGTGAAAATAGTTGCCAATATTGTCTTCATTACACAAATTAATCACTATTGCAAGTGTATTACAACTGCTTAGTTTTAAGAACATCTATAAGCTGCAGTTTTAGAATGGTTGGCATAAGGAAATGACTTTAATAAAATTTTGCATGAAATAACTCTGCATGGTTGACACACCTATTATAGACTGAAACAATTATTTGGGAGAAAATACCTATCTATGATATGCAGAGTTATGGGAAGAGGGGGAAAGAGAGAAGTTGCGAAGCCTTAAATTACAGAGATAGCCTATTCTTGAGAAGAAAAAATAACATTACCATGTTGGAAAAAAAAAAATCCATAACACTTTGGATTTGTCAGGAAATTAAAGAAACCTTTCTTGTTACAGTGCTCCAATCAAAGAATCTCTCTCTCTATATATATATAAATATATATTAAAAAAAAAGAAAGTAGGACCAACTGACTTCAATTCCTGAGCCGCCTTATGAAAGAAAATTCCAAAAAGCTAATTTTGAGCTTTTCAGAGTGAAATACATATTCAAATTTGTGGATCCACATTCTGGAGTTCAGAAGTAAAATATTGAGCGAGCATGGGATCCTTCAAAAAGGCAGAATAAAAAACATAGAGGTACAGAAAGACACCATCTGAATTCATACTTAGCAGAGTTCATACAGCTACAGAAATTTGTAATTCACAGGAAAAAAAAAAAAAAAAACTTCAAAGTTATTTTAGTAGCAAATGCCAAATATTTTCTACCTGAAATAAAGAAAAACTAATTTTCCCAAATTATCACCAAAGGAACCAATCTTTCTCTGTTAATACGTAAGTATTGATTATTTTATATACAACAGTTTCAAAAACATAATAATGATAGTAAATGCTCTAAGACTCCAAATAATTAAATAAAAGCCGTATCTATGCAGCATTCGAAACATTACACATTCTTTTAATGTATATGTCCTATATACCAGTCTTTAGAGATTGAGAAGTCCAACATATTGCTGAAAAATGATTATTAAGATTTAGAGATTGTAATGAAAACCAGAAACTTGATTTCGCTTTATTTTGTTTCACTCAATGATATTTGTGTATGAATATATATATATATACAGTGGCAGGAAAAAAACTACATCACCTAGAAAAATAAAAATTTTCTAATGTTAATGTATTATTTAGTTCACACAAAATTATCTTAGTTGCTGCAAAGCAAGACAGAGATAATTCCAGATTCATAATACATTGTACAATGCTTCTGAAGTATTGCAAATATTGTATCATCCTATTTCTATAAATACTGTGGCAAAAGGGTAAAACAGTCATTCATCTCTCTCTTTAAGCGATGAAAGAATGGCTCATATGTTCAACTGACCCAAGGGAAAAATTGTGTAGCAGTTACTTTAGCTAAAGAAGGATATTCAACACTCATGATTACTAAAAAATATTGCCTGCTATCAATCAAGTCTCAAGAGTGTTTAAACTGTAACGTGAAACAGGTGTTGTTAAGAGAAGGGCCAGATTAGGCTGGAAGAGGGTGAATACAAAATCTGATGACCAATACCTAAAAACGGATGTCTCTCTGTAATTGTCATACTACTGCAGCTGATTTAAAAGTAGAATTTAAAAAAATAACAAAAAGAATCTGAAGGATTATGCCCAAAGTTTTTTTTTAACGTTTTGTGTGTTACATTTATTAATTATAATGTTCTTAGCACTTAAGCCATAAAATTCAGTTCAACTGCAATATCGCAAAATAATTTTTAAATGACCATATCTTTGGAATTTCCGATACACCGCCTTGCTTTGAAATCTTTGAGTTTGTTAATAAAAAATTTGTTAAATTTACAAAATATGAAATAGATAATAAAACAAATTCCAATTTGGGCTTCCAAATGCCCATATTCGGGTGGAGACGTACGTTATTTAAAATTTGATGGCTCTAGGTACTGTTGTTTTATCACAATGTGAGAAACATA
This sequence comes from Stegodyphus mimosarum, assembly GCA_000611955.2. Taxonomy (NCBI): domain Eukaryota; kingdom Metazoa; phylum Arthropoda; class Arachnida; order Araneae; family Eresidae; genus Stegodyphus; species Stegodyphus mimosarum. Next base: position 70,680 of record KK120525.1, on the reverse strand, counting down.
CATACATTCATGCAGATTCCTCATTATTTAATTTCTTTAAGTATAATACAAGGCTCTAATATTTGGTGGAAACAATTTGAAAAGTGAACTAATGCAAAATGCCAAAATGAAATTAATAGTCCTTCTGGGCGAACTGCCCCTTTGGACTAAAAAAATTGTGCCGCTAATTTAAAGGCATGTACTGTCCAAAGACGCCTTGTAGCATGCAGTCTGCATGCGTATCGCCCTAAGAAATAGCCTTTACTTAACAAATATTATGCAGAAGCGACTTTCTGGTGCAAAAAACCACCTTTCATGAACAACGGCTCCAGCAATTTTTTTTTAGATGAATTATAATTCAACCTACATGGATCGAAAAGTAAGCTGTAGTTTGCAGACGTAAAAATGAAGCTTATCATCCAGACTGCATATCGTCTACGTGAAATTCCCAGGTGCCAAATGCTTTGGGATGCATAGCCAGCAAAGAAGTTGAAAGCCTGAAATTTATTACTGGAATTGTGAATGCATCAGCTTATACATACATCTTGGAAGAGTGTTTAGAGTCAGTTATTCAGGATCATTTTAATGGTGCTGGAAATTGAATTTTTTTACCAGGACTCTGTACCATGTCATACTGCAAAATCCGTAAGTATGAGGTGATTGGGTTTCTTTATATGAGTTGATTCAGTACAAGAAGAAAAAACTACCGGAACAGATTCGTCAGTTGTGAGAAATGAAAAGTTTACGAATTAACTGTGTGTTAGAAAGGAGTGAATGCAATAAACAAGTAATTAAGCAGTTTGAAGATGATTTGCAATATATAGATGGGAGTTATGAGCCTCGTTTGTCGTGGAAAAGGAATACAGAGAATTTGGAATAATTTTGGTTTAGCAAAAAAGGCAATTAGAAAGAGAACAGCAAGAATTTAAAAAATAACAGCTTTGTGTGGGAACAGTTAATGAAGATAAATGATATCAAAAACAAAATAACATTATTCAAGAATGTGAGGATAAGAGAAAGGGATATTTCATGCCATTTCCAGCAGTGGTCCGTAAAGATAAAAAAAGTACTGAAGGTTTAATGGTATTTAATTTTAGCAGTTGTGAAAGAGGAAAGCTATCATTAAACAACTGCTTAGAAAAAGGTCAGAACTTGAATCCAAATATTTTAGATATTCTTGCTTTTCGAAAATTTAAAACTGGATTCTGTGGTGACATAGAAAAGGCATTTTTGATGATTAGAATAGGCAAAATTTAAAATTTTTGTTGTATCCTGATAATGAGAGTGAGAACTAAAAAAAATTATGCAAATGAACACAGTATTATTTGGATGTAACTGTTCACCATTTTTATTGAGGGCAATGATCAAATATCATTTAAAGAAATACTCATTGTATGCAGATGATTTGTGTTATGGAGCAGAAAGTGTAGAGTCAGCTTTCAGTTTTTTTTAATCAGAAGTGGTATTTATTTTGGGAGATGCGGGATTGCGATAAGATGCAGGAGAAAGCTAAACACTAATTCTAAAGAGCTGTGTGACTTGTGGTTTCAGAACAGGTTGTAAGAAAAAAGTATGGTCGAGAGAGAGAGAGTAAGTTGAAAGTGTGGAACTTGGGAGGGGATGCTTTAAGAGTAGATGTTACAAATATACGAGTAGTTTAAAATCACTACAAAATAATAAAAGATCAGTGTTAAGTACAGCAGCTAAGGTATTTTATTCAGTTGAATTTATTTCCCTATTTGTGGTGCAAATTAACAGACTTAGCCGGAAATATGGGAGAAAGGTTTGATTTCTTATATTCTGATTGCTGTTACATAAATTTGTGTACTTTTTAAAAGACTACAGGTGGGGAAAGCTGTGGAAAAAGTTATAGAGGGCATTGCATCACCTGCATATAATTAATAAAAACTTTCAGTACTTAGAAAATGTGGAGAGAGTGGATAGATGTGGTCACGTAGAGGTGGGCTAACAGAGCATTAAATGAAGTATTATATAACCCTGACAATTTTGTAAATATATTGTTGCATGCATACGGGTTCGTAATACATTGAATTCACAAGTCTGATAAAAAAATAATAAATAAAATTTATTCTTATCACAAAAAATATAACAAAACTCTCAATTTTTCCTCAAAGATATTCATATAATATCATACAATACAATCAGTAGTTATATTTTAAATTACTAAAACGTTAAATAGAATGCAATCCAAAATGCAGAGAAAGCTAATCTGATAAAAAATAATAACTACAATGCAGCTGAGATTTTTTCCTTCAGCATTTTAAAGCTTTTTTTAATCGGCCGCGAGAAAGTTCTGATAATTTCTGCTTCTCGAGATTTCTGGAAAGCAAAAGAGTAGAATTACGGTTACAGCTAATATATTAGTCAATAACATTTATTCAATTTAAATATAAATTACAAGATACTATTTATTAAATGTTAAATGCATGTGCTCCTGTATTTTTAATTTTACAACGTAGCTTTCTCTTAAAATATGTCTCATGCTGCATTGCATGGGGAAATAACAATTTTATTCTACTAAAAATATCTAACTAAAAACAAAATTTGTAACAATATTTTGATTTATGAAGTAGTAGTAGAAGAAAAATAAGTGTGTTTATTCAGTAAAACATGACCTCAAATACCACCAATGATGATGAGTCAAAATCTAGTCTGGATGAGTCTAATGATGATGAGTTAAAAATAGCCTGGATCTGAATCCCATTCAAAATTGTTGTCATATAATGGGCACGCTCACCAGTGGCTGAGTGGTGTAAGTCCCTGAACACTGGTAGTTCGGTTTGAGGTTCGAAACTCACGAACGGGCTGGCTGCACGAGCGTTTTTGTGGTTTTCTCTATGTGTAACGTGTTAATACAAGCCAGTTTTCCTAAGAAAGTCCTTCAAGAAGGCATCCCTCTCTTCCTTGTAGTGCCTTAGGGCGGACCACATAAATAATAATAATAACATAATGGGCACCAAAATTGCTGCTAAAAAGCATGATACTAAGATAAAACTGTATGAAAATATTATTAAGGTTTGGATACATGAAATTGGCCAGGATTGCATTCAGAAACTGATAACTGCAATTATGTATAATTTACATTAACTATACAATTTTAAAGTACTTACTTTGTTCCGCGTTTTGTTAAAAATTGCATTTTTTATTCTTTTCATTTTCCTGAGTAATTAAAAATGTAAATAATTTATTAATCCTAATAAAATTTGATTACATCACATACATAACACACATGTGTGTGTGATATTTTAGATACCACAATGAGAAAAGAAGACTCCAATTACCTCTGCAAGCATGACCAGAGTGGTTATAGAAATGGCAGACCTGTCGATGGCTTTATAATACTTAAAACTATAAAAACATAGTTCCTTGATTGGCACAACACAATGGGTGCTATCTGGAACCCCAACATATATCACATAAAACAAATAACATTTTTAGACAATAGATGAAACTGCCAAGTGGTAAAACATGTGCTTGCGATACGACAGGAAAGGAGTAAGTGCATATAAAGTAGCTAAATTGTTTGCACACTTTTCTACTTTTTCCTAGGTGATGCAGCTTTCTTTACTTGGTTCCTTTGTCATAGTTTTAAATGGTAATTAGATAAAAGCTCACAGCATTGCAGATTAAATGATGATACAAATCTTGCAATATGGACTTTTGAAAGGCTATGCATTTAAATTAAAATCAGAAACTACAAGGGGTATCATTAAAATAATTTTATTAATAACCGTCTTTCATAATTTATACCTTATAAACACACCTATACACAATATACAGGGTGATTCTATGATCATGGTATAAACTTGGAGGGGTGGTTGAGCATACTAAAACATGTATTTTTTGTATAGGAATGTAAGGTCTAAAGTGACATGATATGGCATGAATGCAAAAAATGACACAGGAGGAAAAATTCATTTACAAAATCAACACAAAGCGCTTCTTTGCAGTAATACCATATTCACAAGAAATGTTCAAAATTGCAACCACAATGTGACATGCTTGGTAATATCATAGAAGGGATCTTCGAACACTTTGAAAAATGTTTTCCATTTTGCACACTCTTGCAGCCGCAACAGATATTTATACAACAAGGTCCTCCGGCGAGTCAACAGGAATATTGTAAATGATGTCCTTCATATGCCTCCATAAAAAGGAATCCATGCTGGATAAATCTGGCGAACGGGGTGGCATACTTGCCAACCTACGACCCTCAAAATTTGGGAGATCTATTTTCAGTGACAAAAAGATTTTTTAATTATAAGAATATATTTTTTAATAATGAACTAACTTCAAATCATTACTAACTAATATCTGAAAGTTCAGTAACTAATTCTTAAATGCAAACAGTACATTGTGCATTAATAATTTTTTGGTCCTTTGTTTCCATAGAAAAAGTAACTTTAAATGTTTTTCAATAGAAGTAATGTTGTCCATGTGTTTTTGGGTACGAACGTGTTTGAGAACATCGGCCCTTCCACCGTGGGAAATCAAAAAATCACAATGACAAATGGTACACATTGTAAATGCATTTCCTTGAGGAAAGAAGAAAAGTCATAAGTGTATGATTTTTGAAAAGTAACTGAGTATTTTACTTTTTTTGCAGACATAACTAATACGAAATATTTTAATTTTTTAAACTATTTTTCAAAAGCACGTACGTTCACACAGGTTAGCGAAAAGATGAACGAAATAACAACCTCATTATTGTTTTGTAATCATTGGCTAATGTGTGCCAGATGACACGCACTGGCACTCGATGCTTATAAATTGAACATGACGTTTTCGGACACGTGTTCTCTCTCACAAAGCAGAAAAGCACTATAATTTCTCATTGATGAAACTACTTCGGTTTTCTATGTAGTATAGAGAAAAACCAGGTGCTTTCAGACATCCCAAATCACTTTTTTGGGGATGCAAATAACAAAGTATTAAGCCAAGCTACATAAAAATCGTGAGAAATTTTAAGAATAAGAGAAAGTTGGGAGAAATGTATTGTAAATTGGGTTGGTGACAGAACGGTAAAAAATTGGGAGAGCTGGCAACTCCCGGATGGCCATTGGACTAATCCACCATGCCCAATCCATTTCCCTGCAAAATTCGCGTCGAAGTAATTCCGGAACACCAAGTCGTAATGGGCTGGACCGCACCACGCTGGAACCACATTTGATCACGAACGACAGATGGAACATCCTGAAGCAATTCCGGCAAAACCTCTTGCAGAAAAATACGATAAAGCTAGGTAGGAAATATGGGCCTATGAGATACTCGTTAACAATACCTGCCCACATATTCACAGAGAAGTGGATTTGGAATGCATGTGGACATATGGTGTATGGATTATCAGTTGCCTATACGTGACTGTTGTGCATATTGAAGACACCTTCCTGTGTGAAAGTTGCCTCGTCCATGAATAGCACATCCGATGGGAAATCCAGCTGCGCCGCACACTGCCGCAAGAACCAATGACAGAAATAAACTCCTAGAGGGTAATCTGTTGCTTGCAAGGCTTGAACTCTCTACAGATGGTTATGGGTGCAAACGATTTTTATGCAGTACTTACACTGTGGCATGTGGTACACATATGACTCACACTGTGACTGACATGCAGACGATGTGCAATAGCTCTTGTACTTGTGTGGGGTGTTTCATCCACAATGTTCAAGATAGATTCTTCCATGCGAAGTTGTTGTACAGTTCTCGTTTTACTCCTGCTATCAGAGTTGGTGGCAAATGACCTGTTTTGACACAGGGACCGATGCAACCCCTCGAACATAGCATATGCCTGTTCAGAAACCGTTCCTGGTACAACTGTAGCGCTGCTCTGCCATTCCCATTAGCTGCACCATACATTAGATGCATGTTAACCTTTTCACTATGTGTAAACTCACCCATCACGCTCGAAATCACAGTTGCAAATGACATAATTCTTCTGCTGATGCATCAGATTGTGGTTTGCCCGGCTCACTACCACACTATACCCGCTGTGTTGCCAGCCAGTGACAGCTGTAGTTCGTATTACTACAGCTGTCACTGTACCGTACCACTGTCATGCTTTTGAACATTTCTTGTGAATACTGTATTGCTGCAAAGAAGTGTTTTGCGTTGATTTTGTAAATAAATTCATTTTCCCTCCCGTGTCAATTTTTGTGCTTGTTCCTTAACATGCCACTTTAGACCCTACATTCCTATACAAAAATTACATGTTTTAGTATGCTTAATTACCCAAGATTGTCCCATGATCATAGAATCACCTAGTGTGTATATATATATATATATATATATA
>KK120525.1:40260-55135 GCA_000611955.2 Stegodyphus mimosarum | reverse complement strand
AAAAAAAAAAAAAAAACATTTAAATATAATTAAAAATAAAATATTAATCAACTTAAATTATTAAAACTTTCATTAATATGGTAATTAATTTTCTAGACTATAACTTTTTATTGATTTTTTCTCCTTGTAAAATGCGTATCCGTTTTGCAATTTATCATAAAGGAAAACCATATAAAACATTTGGTAGTTATCAAAAGAAAATTACCAAATGCAAAAAACAGATGCTTTAAGTAAAAAAGGAAAAGTTTAGAAAATAAAAAATGTGGTTTTGTAACAAGTGTTTCTGAACCTATGATCAATAGTCTACTAATGACTTTTAGAAGAAATAGAAATCCTCTTTAGATGTTGTGAATTTGAAAAATTTCATTATTTTGCAATACAAGCAAAGGAAGAATTTCAATACTGATTGCTGTAAATAAACATTATACTCATATTCATATGCTTCATATCCTCTATACCCCCCCACAAATAGAGCAGAATTGTTTTTACAGAATAAACAAATGCTCCTTTCTCATATCATTATTTACATTACTTAATACACTTTCAAGTCAATTCAAATAAATCATCAAATTTTAATGCAATAATGAGAATAAAACAATTTCTTAATATCAAGTTTTCTAATTAAATCTGTAAAAACATTATATTTATTATCCTCAATTTTACATCTTATTTACCCACTTTTCCTTTAGAAGCTATGAGAAGAGCTGCAAAAATAAAAAAGGCCAACGGAAAAAGTTGCAATTAAGCAAACAATCTTATATAGAATTCATATCAACCAAATGTGGCAAATTTTCCAACAGGAAGGCACTAATTAAAAATGACTGAATTACAACTTAGAAATCACCATTCCATATATTTTAAATCTTTCCTATTTAACTAATTTTGCAGCATTTTACATGAAATGGTAATTATTAATCAAATAACTTGATAAATATATCAGAATTTAAATTTTTGATACATGTAGAGAAATATATACATACATACGCATAGAGTGGTACTTCAGTATATGTCTAATCTAAAATACATCTTGTTTGGAAGTGCAAATTTTTGGTTGGAATATGATTTGAGTTTGATGAGTCATGACGAGGTGCACTACACTTGTTTACTTCTTTCGAAACAAAACCATGACTGTCCATGAGTGTCAGTATGCCTGTTGTACTATTCCGTAAACAACCCACACTATAAATCTGAATTTTCAATGATTTTGTATTTTTTCCTGTTAATTTTTTTGTCAATTTATTAACAATGAATTTTAGGAAATGAGAAGAGTCAAGCAATAAAGTAAGCTGTTATGATCACCATGGAGGTGGGGAAAAAAGATTACTGAAAAGTATAAAGATACCATATGCCAGGTACGATGACGTCTATGATTGTGAAAAAAAAAAGACACTATTATATCAGCTAATGTTGGTTAAATCAATTACCAACCAAAGATCAAAGACAGAGCATAATGAAAAACTGCTTTTGATATGAATAGCAGAAATACATTTATGCACAGTATCATATTCAATGTTTCATCTATGTATAGTATAGATTTCACCCACTGTATTTGTATTTTAATATTAAAGAATGTTATAATAACAAGAATACTATTATTTTTATAAATACAGATTAATTATTTTCCCTTTACTTCTTACTGGAAAAGTTCATTTGGTATACGTCCATCTGGAATGGATTAATGATATACACCTAGGTATCACTGTGCGTATGTATATAATGTATACACACACATATATATATGTGTATATATATATATATGTTTTAATGTGTAGCAGGAACTCGGCACTTTAATTTCTGGCATTCAAAGACATTTTACTGCATAGTTAAATGATGCATAAACCAAAAACTTCGAAATGTGGCTGCTTGGAAACATAATTTTATTATTCCATAAAAATGCACATTAAACCCATGTTTTCTTTTAGACAAAATAGTTCTAGATCGTAGTTAGCAACAATAATAATTATGCTAAATTATGTACATGGGTTTTAAGGTACAGAACAATAAAGCAAAGCAGAGCAGAGGTTTGGCATGGCAAGAGATGAATCCTGTCGACTCTTTTTAAATGTGTAGCAGGAACCCAGTACTTTATTTTCTGGCATTCGAAGACATTTTTCTACATAATTAGAAAGATGGATGCATAAATCAAAAATTTCCAGATGTGGCTGCATGGAGACATAATTTTATTATTCCATAATAATGCATATTAAATCAGTTTTTTTTTATTATTTTTTTGTAGACAAAATAGTTCTAGATCGTAGTCAGCAACAATAATAATTATGTACATGGATTTTAAAGTACCTAACAATAGAGTAAAGCAGAGCAGAGGTTTGGCATGGGAGGAGAAGTTCAGAACAAAAGGTGACGTAATTGCTTGCGACACAGTATTTATACTATGTAGGTGATTACGTACAGCTAAACTGCTATTAGTTAACTTTTAGTCTTCTTTATAAAGCAGTCTTATGTAACATATCTCGAATTTGGGAGAAAAGATGAACTTAAAGGGAGAATATAAAATTTAGAATAGTCAATTTTGAGGTCGCCAATCATTTTTTAATGTAGCCATCATATTTTATTGTATCTTAGACATATATATATATGTGTGTGTGTGTGTGAATTCATATATTAAACTTTTATTTCAAATAAGTAGTTAAAAATAACAAATAATTAGACAATAATTTAATAAATTCCTACAAATTTCATTTCAGTAATGTAAAAAAAAAAAATAGTGTTGAACCCCGTCCCCCCCCAAAAAAAGGGGGGGATTTTCAAAAATTTTAAGCAGAAATTTCAAATGAAAACTGCATGAAATTGTTAGGTGCATTTTGCGCCCAAAATGATGTGTAACATAGAATGTGCAAAGAAGAATTAAGTGACAAGAAATAAATTATAACTTGTTAATTTCTGCCACAAATGCAAAGAACAATTGCCAATCCATTGCAGCTATTCTCCAAATCATCCCATTATATACGTACAGCTACAGCCAAAAAACAGAAATAATTTTTTAAAATTTTATTTTACTGAATATAAAAATAGTATCTGTTTTAACATTTTTAACTCAAGATTACTATATGCTATTTGACGCAAATGATAAAATTTATTTATTCTGTAAATATCATTACTGATTATTATATGTTTCCCATGTCCTTCCCTAAACATTTATAAAATACACTGGCCAGTAAAAAAAAAAAAGCTTTCAGATTTTATATTAAATTTTTGTGGGTTACCTTTATTTATTAAATATACACAGTCCAGTCACATTAATTTGACCATCTGTCAAAAGCCAGAATAACCACCTTTCGCAGAGCGGACTGCTGCGAGACGTGCAGGAAGAGAGTCACATAGGTCCCTGAAGGTGTTCTCTGGGATGTTGAGCCATGTCGACTCTAATGCCGTGGCCAGCTGCGCTAGATTACGCGGTTGAGGATCCATGGCGCGAACAACTCGATCGAGATGGTCCCACAGATGCTCGATTGGGTTTAAGTCAGGTGAGTTTGCTGGCCAGGGGAGGACGGTAAACTCATCCTGGTGCTCTTCGAACCACGCACGTACACTGGCAGCTGTATGGCACCTCGCATTGTCCTGCTGGAAGATGCCATCATCCTGAGGAAAAACAATGCGCATGTAGGGGTGAACATGGTCCGCAAGGACAGATGCGTACTTGTATTGATCCATTGTGCCTTCCACAATGATCAGTGAACCTAGAGAATGCCAGGAAAACATTCCCCAGACCATAATGCTCCCGCCTCCAGCTTGGACCGTTCCGGCAATGGTTGCAGGGTGGTTCCTTTCAGAGGTTTCACGCCTTATACGCCAACGTCCATCTGTCCGATGGAGCATAAAACGCGATTCATCCGAAAACGCAACCTGTCGCCACTCAGTGGACGTCCAGCTGCTGTACTGGCGTGCAAATTCTAGCCTTCGCCGTCGATGAACAGCAGTCAGCATAGGTGCACGAACCAGGCGTCTGCTTCGGAGGCCCAGACGCAGCAATGTTCGCTGAATAGTACTTTGGGAGACACTTTTGGTAGCCCCTTGGTTCATTTTGGTGGTCAGTTGCTCAACGGTAGCCCGTCTATCTGCCCGAACGCATCTCCGCAACCGTCGTTCGCCTCTGTCATCTATGGCCCGTGGTGCACCACATTTGCCACGTCGCTGATTTTGGACAGTCCCATTTTGCCATGCACGGTACACTTTTACCACGGCGGCACGCGAACAGTTCACAAACTCAGCCGTTTCGGAAATGCTTCCACCCTTGGCCCGAAAGCCAATGATCATGCCCTTTTGGAAGTCAGATAAATCGCTTCGTTTCTGCATTACGCCAACGATTGAAATGTTTTCCGAAGCCCTCACACACCCTTTATATACGCTCAACTGCACTGTGCTGCCACCTGCCTTCTGTGATTGGTTATTTAACTCTGACATGGAAAGTACGTGGTGGTCACATTAATGTGACTGGACTGTGTTATTTCTTCGCACTTAAACCATAAAATTCAATTCAACAGCAATATCACAAAATATTTCAAAACAGCACAAATTTAGAATTTCCGATACACAGTCTTGCGCACTGGAGATAAAAATGTTTTTTTCCCCCATCGAATTTTCCCATTGCTCGCTTTGAAATCGTTGAGTTTGTTAATAAAAAGTTTTTTAGTTTTACAAAATATGAAATAGATAACAAAACAACTTCAAAATTTGGGCTTCCAGATGCCCATATTTGAGTGGAGGACTACATTATTCAAAATTGGATGTCTCTAGGTATTGTTGTTTTTTCATATTGTCAGAAACATACATATATTCACGCAGATTCTTCATTATTTAATTCTTTAAATGTAATGCAGGGCTCTAATATTTGGTGGCAAGAACTTGAAAAGTAAAACATCATTTTATAGTGGATGAAGAAAAATGCCAAAACAAAATTAATACCCCTTCTGGCCACATTGTCCCTTTGGGCTAAAAAAGGAAAGGAAAGTACTTAGCTATTGAGAACAGAAAGCTTTACTTATTACAAAAATTTTAATTTCTTTATTAATATTCAGTTGCAAAACCTGTGTTTTAAGGACTACAGTAATTCTATTTAGCACGGAGTGTACTAATTTTTGACATTTTTAAAGCGGAATAAAATACCAAGCATCTTGTGCTGTTCCCAACAGGTTCTTCAAATTTTATGAGTGATGATCTTTTACTTCATCTTTTAACTTATGCCACATGTTCTTAAGTGAATTTAGGTCTAGTGACTGAAAAGGCCATTATCCGAGTTGTTGGAAATTTAGTTGCTATGGAATTGCAACGCAAGAGAGATTGTTATTCTAAAGACAGATGGCTGCATTCAGTTGTAACATTTTATTTTGTGGATGATGCGTATTGTAAATAAACCTATTGCACTGTGCTGAAGAGTATTAAAATACTATATTCTAAAAGATCTTTCATCTCATCTAATTTTTTAAAACCACTCATTATTTTTGCGTAAACTAACGACGATGTTTATGAATTTATGGTGCCCCTTGAAATTATTCTTTCTATTCTGGCAAGATTTCGCTTAAATGAAATTGGTGCGATTTCAGACATCAGAAGAGCTTTTTTACAGATCTCTCCAAATGAAAGTGATCGAGATTCTTTATGATTCCTTTGGTATGGCAATGACGGTACAGGCATTTCGTCACACCCGTGTGGTACTTGGCATTACCATTTTTGTTGTTCATTTTTAGTAGTCCATTTTTGCTGATGGCGGTTATTGACCATCATTTGTCCAAAAAATCGTGGAAAGGAAAATATTTTGAAGAAGTACTGAAGAAACTACGATATATTTTTCATGTTGATAATTGCGTGACAAGTACAAAGGCAGCTTCAGAGTTCAACACCTTCATTGAATCCACTACAAACATAATGAAAGAAGGCATGTTTGATCTTAGAGGATAGAAAAGCACTGTTATTTCTCCTTGTTCTTCTACAGCCCCTAAGTCGCATGTATTGGGACTGCTATGGAACAGAAATTCAGATATATTAGAAACCGATACCGAAGCATTTTTGAAATTTGAAGAGACAGAAAAAATAACCAAACGAAAAATTCTTTCACTTATAAGTCATATATGTGATCCTATAGGCTTTCTTTCACCTGCTGTGATACAAGCTAAACTTTTACCTCAAGCTACATGGAAAATGAAAGAATCTTGGGATAATGACGTAAACGAAGAAATTAAAGGGAAATTTCTGAAGTGGCTCAAGTAACTGCACCATTTGAAAAATATAAAGATTTCAACATGGTTTGGGGTTTCTATGGAGTTACGCTTGAGCACGCATACTTTTGTAGATGCAAGCCGTACAGCCTATTCAGCGTGCATCTTTCTAAGAAGTGAAGCTCCTGATGGTCTAGTAAAAGTTCAGTTACTTCAGGCCAAGTCATGGATAACGCCACTGAAGAAAATTACCATAGTACGACTAGAACTAATGGCAGCCACAATCGGAGCTAGATTGTTCAAATCTCTGAAAAATGCTTTAAAAATTGACGAATATGAAACATTCTTTTGGACCGATTCTTCAACAGTTCTTACATGGATTACACAGCAAGAACCCTAGTCTGTATTCGTTAATGATCGAGTGAATGAAATCAGAAAACTCACAGCTCCCGAAGATTGGTACCATATCCCAGGTAATCAGAACCCAGCTGACCTATCGAGGGAATGTGGATGCAAATGACTTCAGAAATCCATGTGGTGGCAAGGACCACCTTGGTTGAAGAATTCAAAGGAGCAGTGGCCGAAGTCAATAGTGAATATCAATGAGAAGGAAGTGGAAATGAGAAAATGATGCACTATCATATCTGCTAAGGACTTAGAGGTCGAGTCCATTGTATCACTGTTAGCAAGAAAGTTTTTGAAATTCTCAAAGATGATCCAAGTTTTAGCTTGGATGTTATGTTTCAAGTCTAAAGATCTGAGAAAATACTCTTTTACAAAAAGATTTTATTTCTCCAATAATTCTGCCTTCCAAGCATGTGGTAGTAAGAAGATAGTATATTGAACAAGAACATATTGCGAATAAACATGCTGGGACATCCACTCTCCAGCAAATGCATCACCTGTAAAAAACAAAGAATTAAAAATCTTGAGGTACCTTTTCCGCCCCTTCCGAAAGACCGAACTAGAGTATCAGCTGTTTTCCAGGTATCTGGGATTGATTTAGCGGGCCCCTTGTTGACCAAATCTAAAGAGAAGATTTGGATTGTCCTGTTTTCCTGTGCAGTATTCAGAGCCGTACATTTGGAGCTGATACCTTCTCTAAGTACAAATGCCTTGATCCAGGCTATACGAAGATTTGTCGCAAGGATAGGATGAATATCTGTATTGTATTCGGATAATGGTTCTAATTTCACCAGGTTAAATACCGCTTTGAAGAGACTGGACTGGAAGAAGATTCAAAATGAATTTGAAGTGAACGAAATTCACTGGAAATTCAATCCATCCGCCTCCCCATGGTGGGGAAGGTTTTGGGAACGCTTGATTGGAATTCTCAAAGATCTCCTGAAAAAGAACCTTGGATGTTCTGACATATGAGGAACTACAGACTTTAGTCTGTGAAAATGAATCCGTTATGAACAACAGACCATTAACCTATGTGTTGGAAGAACCAGAGCTCAAAACTCTGACTCCTTCTTTGTTTCTTCAGGACATTCATATAAATGAAGTTCCTGATTTAGATCAAATTGAAAAGATAAATTTTGTTAAAAGATACAAATATCTTCAGAGAGTAAGAGATCATTTGAAACAAAAATTTAGGAAAGAATATTTAGATTTCCTTCGTTCTTCAATTTCCAAGAGATGTGACAAAATTAATGTAGGGGACATCGTGTTAATTGGTAAAGATAATAAAAAACGGCTATGTTAGTCCCTCAGAGAAGCACTGGAGCGTTACCTTGGCAAAGATGGAGTTGTCAGATTTGTGAAATTAAAAACTCCTAATGGAAATGTGTTAAGAGCAGTACAATGACTATACCCTCTAGAGGTAACACATAAATGTGGATCTATTCATGATCACGAACTTGTTCCTGATGTGGTAAGTAATGAGCATTATGAAATGGAAAATGATTTTAATTAACTTACTCCTGTTCAGACTCACTCTGGTCAACTAGTAAAACCCGTTGAAAGACTCAATCTCTAAGTACAAACTTTTATTGACTTTGAAAAAACTTGAATTTCATTTAACATTCGTGTTAGAATTTTGAACTCTAAAATTTAGATTTAGTTTACATATTCATTAATTTCTTAAAATTGTTCTACTTGTATTGTATATCAAATTAATATGTTTTTGCAATTTTTTCTAATGATTATTATTTTGCTTTTGAGTTTTCTCCCAAAAATTCAAGGTGGGGAGAATGTTGGAAATTTAGTTGCTACGGAATCGCAACGCAAGAGAGATTGTTATTCCAAAGATAGATGGCTAAATTCAATTGTAACATTTATTTTGTGGATGTTGCATATTGTAAATAAACTTATTGCACTGTGCTGAGGAGTATTAAAATACTATATTCTAAAAGATCTTTCATCTCATCTAATTTTTAACAAACCGCTCATTATTTTTGTGTAAACTAACGATGATGTTTACGACAAGAGTATCGATCTTGTTTGATTTGAATCACCTTCTTTCTCAAAGCCTTTGTTAAATGCTTTAGATCACTACCTTGCTGATAATTTCATTTCAGAAGTATGCTCTCTTCTGCCATGTGACATTTTGCTTTGTAAAATATCCATCCACATATACCTTTTTGGTAACAATACCATGTGTATGAACAATAGCACTTGAGTCATACCATGAAACACAATAGCTTTAAAATTTTCCTTGTCTATTTTGGATGGCATACATGGACAATGGTTTCCAGGCATTCCAAATAAATTTATATTTATTTAATTGCTTCAGAGTACATGTCCTCTCTGTTTCTTTGATTTTTCAGAGTCATTTCCAATACAGTACAGTTTGGGAAAATGGAATTCTTTTGGATTTCTAGACAACATTGTTTCATTCACCACTATATGGCAAATTGTTCTGTCATTATTACTAATTTTGTTTTAAAATTCTTTGGCAGACAAAATATGACTTCTTATTTAATTTTGATAGAAATATTCTTTTCTTTTAAGTTATTTTTAAAAGACATAAGGTTATGTTCAGGCCCAGTTTTTACATGTATAGTTAACATTTTCCTGTGTCACCAACATGGGGGAATATCCAACCAATTTGGCAATTTTTCTGATTGATAGTCCATTGCTGTGCATTGTTAAAGTAGTTCGTAACTTCAACGTTACTGTAGTGCTTCCCTTTACTTGATGAACATAAAGAATGACATATTTTATAAAGCATTTATTTTTTTATTCACTCAAGTGGTAAAAATCGTTACATTTAAATAGCATTAAGTCTTTTAAAGTGTTTCCATTTTCCTGCCCAACGCATTTTGGGGATAGTTTACAGAAAAACATTATGACGGAAATATATCCTCAGTTTATAACTTATGATGATATTTACATAATCTATAAGTGATATTCCTAGAGTCCAGATAATACACATTACACATAAATCTGAAATGACATTATTCTTAAATTTTCAAAAAAGAAAAAAAAGGACTTATTCTTTTATTGTGGCCATAGCTGTATACAATTGCCAATCTGTTACATGTTACAATCAACATGTTAACAAAGAAACTGTTTAATATTAACCACTTATCAATATAAATTCAAATTACCATAACATTTATTTAATCATTAGAATTTTTGCTAATATACATTTAAAGAAAAACAGAAAGAAAAGAAGAAAACAAAAGTATAACAGCTTTGAACACTGATAACTGAATTAAGTAATTTATGAAAATAGTGATTAAACAAAGAATTGAAATTGTTTGATGCATTTCTCAAATTACAGTTTATTATTTTATGGATCATCATTCTCAAAATACCATTCAAGAGTATCCCCCCCAAATTTTTTCTTTTACTGTAGATTAGATCTAGCATATGCTTTACATAAGTATGAAAATAATGAGTGCACAACAGTAGCACAAAAAATAGAAGTCAAGAATATTTTTGAAGTTCACACTTCATATAATTTAACTTTTTTTTATTATTTAAACCCTTAAAAAGTTAAATAATTGAAAACATGTACTGAATAAACATGTATCATGCTTTTATCAGAGATTCATATAGGTAAAATAAAAAAAAAAATTCTACATTTGGTACACTTCTAAAATACTCTACAATCAGAATACAAGCACTATAGCATTAACTTATAAAATAACCTTTTACTGTTTAATGTTGGAAGAAACACTCAAAAATTCTTATAAAAAATAAAATTGTCATAAACTTGCTTTAAATGCAAACATACATTTATCTTAATGCAATTAAATAATACAGAAATTTATATAAAAAGTGATAAAGGGAGTAATTCTTGTAATTTTAAATAATGAAAAAAATGCTCACCATTATAATTCTCTAAACCTTTTGAAGATGAAGAACTAATTTCTACCTGTTCCGCTATTGGTGGCAAAGTGGAACATAATTCTATGCTACTGCTATCAGTGTCTCTAGAGAAAGACATGCTATTTTCTACAGTTTCACTGATGTCATGCAATTCAGTAGCACCTATTATTCCATTTTCCTCAATTTTAATAGGAAGAGAGCAATTTTCGTCAGTTTTCGGTAAGAAGTCACCAACTAATATGACAGGGGTATTAGGAGGAGCATGCACATGCACTGTATTACATTCTAAATCAGGCACACCATTTAGAAAGCTACACTGTTTTTCTGAGTTTAAACTCATTTTTCCAAATTCATTATTTTCTTTTGTTTCACAAACTGTATTCAATGTAAGACCTTCAATTTTATCGTTAATACAAGTGCTTACGTTTTTTAAAGCTGATTCTACTTCATTTAGATTCTCATTTAAATGGTTATTTTCAATGATGCTTTTATGCATTTTAGGATCCCCATTCATTTTATTTGCATCAGATACAACAGCTTGTTCATTTATGGCAAAATTCATCTTATGATTTTGCTCTTCTGCCACTTCATGCACAGATGTTAAAATAGGCCCAGCAGAATTGTTGGAAATAGAGTTAGCAATCTCATTAGATGTGGCTTCTGGTCTACCACAAGTTTCTGAAAGATTTGCAAAATATTTAAAAGCTAGAAAATTAAAGAATCTTAAAAAAAAAAACATAAGCAATAAAAGAGAAAGCCAGAACAACAGTTATATAGGTTAGCTAGAGAGCTAAAATTATATAATACATGCATTAAAATCAAATCTAATAAAATAAAATCTTTCAAACATGCAAAATTACAGAGCATTTTCCAAGCAAACAGTAAATGGACACTTTCTTCCCTGAAGCACTGATGTGGGATGAAAACAAATACCGAGAAAGCTCCCAACATATATGCACTGTAAAAAGTTTTTTTATAGTTCATTTCATTCAAATTTAATAAGTATTAATTTTTATTTTTCACTGTAATAAGTTATAAATTGTTTTTCACAGTTCTAGGCATACATATGCATAATCTAAAGTGCAATCAAAAATATATACATTAATGTCCAAGAACTATGAATGTATAGTGTACTGAACATAATGTTTTTTACTTCATGCCACATACAAATGCCTAATACAGAGATATCAGATTAGCATTTAATTTCATAAATTTTAAAAACTTCAATTTTTTTTATCAGAAATGGAAGACAGAAGTAAAAATTTATAACAAAAATTCATGACACTAAACAAGAAAAGGAAGACAAAGTTTATTCATGGAAAGCAACAAAAAATTTTAAAGTTATATACAATTGCTAGCAAAGAAAAGTAAGCTAAAACAAGCCATAAAAAATAAATGAACTAAATTCAAGCATTATAGCAGCGATTTCCTTATCTGACTTGTGGTTTTAAACTTACGGACAATGTATTTGTATGCTTTATTTAGGAGAGGAAACAAGTTTTGGGTAAATTACACTGCAGAGGTTTCACATATTTTTCAGAAATAATATAAGAGAGGATACAGACAAGAATAAAAATAAGAAAGACCATTCACTCATTTTTACATGACATGTATTTGTATCTTTTTTTAAATATTACAATAATCAAATATGTCACATTATACCCATTTTCAAACACACACATGAAAGGAACAAATTTCAGGTACATTAAACACACACTTTTACAAAGTACCTACCACTCTCTCAGTTGGAAAACAAAGAAAATTTTAGAGAGTAATATCAAAACATGCCTTGATTAGTCCTTTTTATTGTAGTTGTTGTAATAACAGTACCACCAGCTGTAACTCTACTGTTTGTTTCCACTGTTTTACCAGGACCATGCACTCCATCACCAATTCCATTATGTTGTGCCAAATATGTAGGTTCTGATACTGGAGTTATTTGATTCAAAAACAAAAACTGTAAATATATAGATCAATGTGGTTCTTCATAAAGGAAAAACAAATTAAAATATGGACAACATTTTTTTTTATTCAAATAAACCAGACTAGCAGGGAAGTTTACTAACGTAAAAAACAAATGATTCTTTGCAGAAGCATTTAATATATAACACTAGAAACCTCTTTTATTAATTATAATAATATTACAAATGCTATAAAAATATCAGATATCACAATTTGATATGTAAATTAAAGATTTCATATATTATTGAATGGCAGCATTTTAGAAACCAGGTATTTGCTACACTGAGTGAAAGATAAAAATATCATGTTTTGAGCAATACCAACACTTAGCACATTACAAGAATACTAAATTATATTGTTGTAAAGTAATGTAATGATCCAAAAATTTTAGAAAGACTGTGCTAAAGACATTTTCACTGTTTTATTATTTAATATTTCCAATTAAAAAATATAAAATAAGAAACCGAATGGGAAACAAAAGATAAATATGAACTGAGTAAAACCTTCAATGAAGGTTTAATGGCATAATATAAAATACCACTGCAAAGAGATCTATAATCTAACCCTTTCATTTCTCACAAAGTTACCAAGTTATTTATTAGCCATATAGTCCAAAAAAATATTAGTTCTGAAAGAGTTCTCACTGTAGTAACAAAAAATTTAAAATTTCTTTCAAATAAAAATTCTATATTGTTTAACAGAGTGAGTACTTTAAAAGCAACATAAATATTTAATAATAAGGATCTTTAAGCAATTTTAAATAACATAATTAAGTGAAAATATTCATAAAATGTAACTATTAATTTATCATAATATAGATAATAATAATCGTAATATAGATAACTTTTATGAATTTTTCCAATATTGCTGTAATTTATTAAAGATGTTTTTAACATCATAAATTGATAAAACGAGCAACATGATGATTTGTGAGATGGGTCACATGATGTTATGAAAGTTCATGAACATAATGAATCACATGTTGAAATTATGTGAAAAAATGAAAGATTGCAGTTATTGCTCTTCTCAAACCTGGAAAGCTTGCAAATGACCCTCATCTTACAGATTTGTGAGTTTACTTTCAACCTTAAGCAAAACTGTAGAAGCAGTTATTCTGGAAAAAATTCTTGAATTCATTGAAAATAACAACATTATTAACACTCACCAACATGGTTTCAAAAGGAAACACTCTACAGTTCATCAAATTTACATAGTAACAGAATTTATTGCTGTAGGGTGCTGCAAAACTAGAATATTACAGGATTTCTTTTTCTTGATACATCAAAAGCATTCAATCAAGTTTGGCTTGACAAACTACTCTACAAACTAATCACTCTGGTTTTCCAAGAATACATCATAAACATCACTAAGTTCTATCTTTATGACAGACACTTCGCCATTCGCTACAAAACACTCACTCCATACAAAGGTGCACCTTAGTTGGCATGCCCCAGGGTTCATTAAGGGGGCAATATATTTCTTAATTTATGTGAACAACACTTTACAGATACCTTACCCTACACTAACCATATATGCAGATGATCTTGCGATCCTAGCAAAAAACGCGCCCCTGGATTCAGTCACTCAAGCACTGCAAATACACATCCATGCATTGGAGTCCTGGCTTCAAAAATGGAAAATTCACATCAACATGGATAAATCTCAGGCAATACTCTTCAACAGAAGAAGAAAAATTCTACAAAACATCAAATTGTATTACCGTGTCATCTTGTAAGCTAAGCAAGTAAGATACCTCCTAATCTCTTACTCCTTTGTCAAAAGTTATTTTTGACAGAGGATTAACATGGAAGCTCCACACAACACATGTAATTTTCAAGTTCTGAGTTCTGATACATGTTTCCTTAATTTCTTGGTACTTTGTTTTATCTTTAATTAGCTACTCCTTTTATAAGAGCACGTTGCGATCGATTTTCACTTACACATATCTTGTATGAGGTTATGCCAGACAAATGCAAATGAAAAAATTCCAAATTTTACAAAACGTTATGATGAAACAAATCATGTATAGCCGATGGTTTATTTGTGATCTTACAATTCATAAAGAATTTAAAGTATTACAAATCAGGACCTATATGGCAAATTAGCAAAGAAATGTAAAAAAAAAATAAATGTAAAAAAAAAAAAAAAAAATCTAAAACAAATAATGTAAATATCCGAAGCTTAGACTATGTTTTCAATGCTGTAAATAATACCAGAAGACCTGGTGCATTACTAAGAGTATTCAACTATTCATCATAACTTTATAATTATTTAATACATATTTAAGTTAAATCTTTAATATAAATTTTTTTATTCGTTGCCTGAACTTAGTAATTTTTCTCCATTGTTAACTGCCTAATGATATGTTAAGTTAGTCTTGCCCCCCTCTTTTGGCTCAACCAATCCAAAATTACGTATGGCTCTGAAACCTAGTTCACCTGAATTTTCAATGCAAATAA
>KK120525.1:0-40250 GCA_000611955.2 Stegodyphus mimosarum | reverse complement strand
TGGAAGTCACCTGATCAGATTCTCCCTGACATGCAGAACAGCATCCAACAGAAAAGCAACTGCTTTCACACTCGGCTCTGAGGACTTTACACTGAAATTATTTCTTTTCATATTGCTACAATTGCTCTTTGCATCTTTTTCATGATTTGCTATGATTTTCACCCTTTAAGGAACTTATCTACTATAAGGGATTCTTACAATTTCACAAATTTCCATTGTTAACAATTTTACATTTGCTTCATGTTGAAAATGTTATGCTCATGAAAGTTATGGTTGAAAAACTTTTTCTCATGTTCAATGCAGGTTAAGGCAATGCCCAGGAATCTGCCTCTGTCACTTTGTTACCTAATTGAAAATTAACAGCCTTAGTTTTCCTATATCTAATCATATACTATATCCCTGGTTTCAAACTATTTTTGACATGCCATGCCTTTGATAATCAGAACTTGCCCACAATGCCTAAAGTGAACATGCAGGCCTACCTAACAGTTACAGGTGCAGATGATGTAATTTAGTTTGGTAAAATTAAAAAATTAATTACACATTATTTCAAATTCAGAAACAATTTATATAAAATATACCAAACCACACATTTTGAATAATCATACGATTAAATAAATGCATAGCTACCAACCTCAAAATCTTAAAAACGGAAAACTTTTGCAAGAAAGTCAGTAGTTTTTCACTCTGCACATTGATGTCATTTCATAGGACCTCTAAACTAAGTTTAATTTACTTTGTAACGCATGGCTCAAGTTACTAAACAATTCATAATTCAATTTTGGTTTTATATATATCTACATTTAATTGGATATTTTAAACTTTGTTTTTTTGGCTAATTTCATTTTCTAATTTCTTTGCATTTTATACACAACATACTTACTTTATTTAACTATATTGAGGAAACACCAAAAAAGTGAAGGAAAACTTATTTATCAAAGTACTTTTAAATACAATGAAAGTTAAATTAATAATTAATTACATAGCATTTGTGTGGATAAACTTAGTAATCTAACATAAATTGAAATAAACAAATTAAAATACAAATATTAACTGTTTAACCATTGCTTGAATCTTCATATAAAAATCTATAAATGGCTACAGTAGATTAAAACAGCTCAGATGAAATGAAATTTAATAACAAAAAATTAATAAGACAAAAATGAATAAAATGCAATAAGAACAAATGCAATTCAGATGAAATAAAATTTAATAAGAAAAATTACTCTGAAAATCATTTGAGGTGGGAAATGAAATTTGCCTAATTTAAGTTTTTATCAATTCAATAAATTTCATTTATTGCTGGGAAATATTTTCCTTAGTAAAGGTTAAAATCATATTTCAGCATATTCAGTGATCTGCTGGGAGGTGTGGTAAAAATGAGAGAGTTGACAGCTATGTAAGATTGCTGTTACCACATTTACTTGAAAATAAGATCCCACCAATCTAACTATTCTGTATAGTATGATAATTAAATTTCTTCCATATAGTCCACCATTTCATTTACTAAAACAGCTGATTATAAGATCCTATCAAATTTTAAAACAAAATATAGCAAAAAAGGACAGGCTCATTTTTGAGTAAATACTGTTAACAGAAAGGGTGACACTTCTTTCACAGATTAGCTTTTGAAATCTTGAATTCATATTTGACACAATAACCACATTTTCTATTTAACGTAGATTTTTTTTTCATGATATTTGCTTTGAAAAACAACTATGTAGAAATGGTATGTTGCATATGGACTCTTAATTTTTCTAATATCTAATACTCAGTTCTCTAGATGAATTTTGTCTTCAGTGCTGACAGACAGCACTCAATTAGATAATTGTTGCTGGAAGATAGATAGTTTCAATAAGATTTCTTATTATAAAAACAAATTCAGATTTAGCTTTGATTCTGAAAGGGCCTGTACAAGTTTATAAGCATAGTGTTCTTGAAAGTAATTTCAAATCAATTAATAAACTGTTAGATGATTTTAAAAACCTGTGGTTTAAACACAGAGTCAGTTAGATGTCCTTTTTATCAATCTTACCAGCACAGTAATGGTCTGATTATTAATTTATGTGGATTAAATATCATCCGTATTAAAGTACTGAAATATTTGACAGTGCCTTATAAGCCACCACAACGCACATTTCGGAAATCACTTCATTACACAATTGATTCACAGCTAGATTGCTGAGCTTAGGCCTTCTTTTTTTTCAAAAGTATGATTATATTATATTTTTGGTGAGAAAGATACTTTTTTAGACATTCTCTTTACTTGGGGGGAAAAAAGTCAATTCGGTATAGTCACTTAGAAACCATAATGCAATATTTTGAAAAATAACTCACAAATCATTGAAATGTAATCTGAACAATTAAAGATAAACTGACCAAAAATTGAACAAAATATATCTGGACTACAATTACACTTACAATGTAACTGAAGGATACAGAGTCTGTAAATCAAATCACAATGCAAGGCTATAAATCAGACAATTATTTCCTGCAAACTATGCATTGTTTTATATTCATGATGATTTATGTATATAATGCAGTGCTATAGAATTAGCAAACAGACAGCTAACAAATGATTAGACAACATTTGAATTTTGACTAAAATTAAGATCTTTATAAGAGATTACATCTCAGGTTAAGGCCCAATTAAAGCTACATGAATAATCCAATAGACTTTCAAATGTGTTAATATTATCACAAGTTATAAATCAAAATGTGATGCTAATTACGTGACTGCAGAATTTTATAGATAATACAGTTAAATTTTAGTTTGCAGGAAGAATAAAATCCTGTTAGAAAGTTCTTACAGGAAACGGTAAATGTAAGAACTTTTTTTCCCCTTCCCCATTTGCCGGTTGGGTTACAGACACAATACAATTAAAGAAATCTTGAAACATATGTAATAATGTATACGAAAAGTCACTATCTCTAGCCTATATAACATGCATATGTTGTGCTATATGACTCACAGAACACATTTATCGTGCTTACTGACTACATACAGGCTAGAAAAAATAAAACTGGCCTGGAAAATATTTGTCAAACTTGCATACAACTGACCCTTTTTTAAAGAACAGAACTTCCCATTACAGAAAATGCTGGAAATGGCTACTGTTGATGCCAATGCAGTGTTGTGCTTGATTTATCAAACTATGAGAAACGTGTAGCAGCTTTGACTGAGGGATAGCAGCAATAGCGTTTTCAATGTTCTGCTGCAGCTCTTCCAGTGTCTGAGAATTATCTGAGTACATTTGACCTTTCAATTTGCCCCACAGGTAAAAATCACAGGGGGAGAGATCAGGTGATTAAAATGGCCAAGAGATTGCAGTGCTTCTGCTGATTGTCCTCTCTTCACTAAACACTTCACACACTCATGACAAGGTGGTCATGCGATGTGTGCTGTTGCTCTGTCTTGCTGATAATATCCATACAGTCATTCATCTTCTGTGAGTTGATCCGCAAATGGATTAAACTGATTCTGGACGTACCGGTCAGTATTAAAAGTTTGGTGAAAGTATCATGTTATGTGGAATTCCGACACTGCACACCAAGCCTGAGATTATACAACTGCTCTTCAAAATACTGAAGAGGATTTTCTGATGCATAACAGTACATGTTATGTGAGTTCACATACCCTGACAGGCTGGATCAGGCCTCATCTGAAGAAATGAAAAACTGAGGATCCAAAAAGCCTGATTCCTCTTCACTCAGAAACCACTAGTAGACTCAACATGCACAAGTTTCTCTGGAGGCTTTAACTCATGCACAACTGCAAATTTGTATGGATACAGATGGAAGTCCCTTTTGATAATGCTTCGACTCTATGATCTGTTAATCTCTACTTGCACAGACAAACAGCGTTGCGATATTAGTGGACTTTGTTCCACACTTTTCTTCACTTAATCAATGTTTTCTGATGCTCAAATTCTTTTCGGATAGTTACAGTTTTTATTTGATACAGAGCTCATTTGCATCATTTTGCCACTAAGTCTTGCACTGAAGAGTTTGCCAAAACACTTTCCTTCTTAAACACTTGAGCAAACAGTTATACACAAGTTTTCATGCAACACATTTTGAAAGAATGCAAAGAAGATTTTGTGTTGCATTAAACTGGTCACTAAACACATATGCACCTCTCATTCACTCAAATGTAATGAATGGCACAGCAAAGAACTCGGGACAGAGGATGCAAGAAATGAGCATGTGCATAACATGAGCATGCAGACATACGGCAGCCACTGATGGTTACACTGACATCATCAGTGGCTCTTTTAAGCATTTTCTGCACAGGGAAATTTTCCTGTTCATGAAAAAGGGTACATTCTGTGTCAAGATTTCAAAAATTTTCCGAGGTCGATTTTATTTTGACTACCTTGTATATTATTTATTGCATGTGATATTTTAAGGCCTATGAGACCCATTAACACTCTAAACAGCCTAGAATATTTTTTGTGATATCTGTACGAACATATATATACGCGCATATTAAAATATGTCAAAGAAATTAAGGCAATATATTAAAAGTACATAAATCCAGGTATAAAATGTCAGGAAATTTTTTACAATAAATCAAGAAAATAAATTTTTATGGTAGTAGTTTTGGGAAATTTGTGGTTTCTTAGTGAAAACCTTGGCCAATCAGAGGGTTAAAATACACTTAATGGTAAGAATAGAACTGTACCATTTATTTCTCATGAAATAATGTAACATACTGAATAAACTCTATAAGGAGAAATACCTTATATATATCATGAAGGCATGCCTTCGTGATGTAGTGGTCAACACGGTGCGTATTCAAGAAGTCCACGGTTCGAGTCCCGGTGAGGCATTGCTAATTTTTCCCATCTCTGGCTTCTCAATACCTAATGTGTCTACAGTAGTGCCCAAACAAAAAGGTGGTGGATGATGATTTTGCACCACCAGGATTTGGCGATTGGGTTCCCTAATCCCCACTCGACCTTTAAAAGGGGGAGTATATAAGGTATTTCTTCCACCTTCTCGGCATGCCTTCGTGGCGTAGTGGTCAGCACGCTCGGCATGTATTCGAGAGGTCAGTGGTTCGAGTCTTGGCAAGAGCATTGCTCATTTTTTATCTTTCCTGCTTTCAAAAAATACCTAAAGTCTCTACAACTCATGAAAATAGAGAATGTTACAGTATGGAACTAAGGTTGATGAAAGAAATTTTTGGCTTAAGATTTTGGAATGTTAAAAAAAAAGGTCTGAAGGTAATCCCATGGATTGAATTATATTACTTAGCAATGCACAAAAGAGCTAGTGATCAAAAATCCATTTTAGTTTTTATTGAAAGCAACCTGTGGAATGGAATCTAAGGGCTTCACACATCTTTTTCCCTGCTGCTGCTGTCTGGAAAAACATTTCATTGTGCAAAATTTGACTACACGTACACCCATGCCTGTATCCTGGATTCAAACCCGAACCAAAATAACAGCAAAATCAATCTTAAGTAACCACTATTACATTGAGCAGGTGCAGTTCCATGGTTCTATCATATTATGCATGCAGTATACCCAAACATTAATAGGCAGGGATCAGTTAAACTTCACATTAAGAGCTTACCAACTGCTAATGGATAGAAATGCCAGGGTAGAAAATCAGAAACATGCTAGAACAATACTCATGAACACCAGTGGAAAGAGGAAGGATAATTTGCATCATCATCAAATCAAATATGAGTACAAAGAATGGGTTTTTTAACAGAATAAGGAAAAAGAATGAAGTTAAGAATTTCAGGATGAAAAGTTAAGAAAAGCAAGGAGAAAAAGAAAACTTTAGAACTGCCCAAATGGACTTTGCCAAGATAGATCACTTATTGTAATAGATATCCATGTTTTTATGAAAAGTGCACTATCATAAACAATTTATAGCTGATTAACAGACATGCTGACATTTAATGTATATTATTAACACCGCATCTGAACTATATATCATTAACAATGCATCAACGATAAAGCAAAAATATTAGTATATAGCGAGAATTAACTGTGTGATAGAAGATCAATGATATTTAGAATGAACTGTGTGTTACAAGATCAATGGTTACTTCCAACTTCAGTCTGTCACAATATAACAATCCCAAACAGAATGTTGCCAAAAAACTGCAGAAAGAAATCAAATAGCAATGATTTAGGAGAAATATTACTCTGCTTTACCAGGGATTAATGGATTTGGACATCCTGGATGATTAGAGATCTGATAATGAATCAAACTAAATATAATTTCTGTTTCAGAGAAAATGACAGCATGGCAGTATGTGAATACGATGGAAGCACTGTTTAGCAGAAATGAACTTTTTCCTGATTGGTCAAAATGGCACATTTCGATGTGAGAATACACACTCTCATATTTTGATATCATTAGAGAAGTCCTGCAAAGATTATTCATTCTGAACTAATCTGCAATACTATGCAATTTTCTTTCGATAGCATAGAACTGAAATAACTTCCACCCCCCCACACTTGAAAATGTACAATTCATGTAAAAAAACATTTAAGTTTGATTCTATTCACAGAAGAATACAAATGTATAAATGCTAAATAAGAGCATCCATCCTAATAATTATTGCTCCTTACAATTTCAAATGTCTTTCTTTGTAAAGAAATAAAAGCTGAGTGTTTAATCTGCATTTTAAATGTTATATATCCACCAATATTTAATTAAAATATACCAATTTTTCCATAGTGTAACTAATTTCTAACAATGTGTTTGGTGTTATTTAATTTTCTAGACTGACATTTTCTTTGACTTTATTTACCAAAAATTATGTTTTCTGTATCATAAACACTATATCATAATTTTCTACATTTTGTCAGTTACGATTGTCTTTTAGAGATAATTATTAAGAAATTATTTCCTTCAAAAGAAGTTTTCTGTGATATATAATCTTCTCAATAAAAATTAAAACCTTACTTCAGTTGTAAGAGAACCTGTGACATCATCTTTTTCCATAGGTCGTGACTGCAATGGAATAATTTGTCTTTGGCTAGGATTTTTTATGAGTTCTTCAACACTCACTATACCCAGACCAAGGAAATTCTCTGGAATAAAAAAGATACAAGAAAATAAAATGTAAGCATACTTCATTACAAATTTTGAAGGGGGGGGAAGAAAGAGAGAAGCTTTATAATTTTTCTTCAAACTCTTTTTAGGAGATTATTGCTTAAATTACTTAGCATGAAAATATACGTAAAGTGAATTTCTTGTTATTGAATTGGATCTAAACTTTTACAACAGAAATTTCTGTTTGCTCAAAGAATTACTACTTTTTGCAACTTAATGTGTTAGTGCCTCCCCAAAAGGTACACCTACCAGACCATACATTTTGTCCCTTAAATAGACATGTGCCTTTTTCAATATATACTAATAAAAAAAAAAAAAAAAAAAAAAAAAAAAAAAAAAAAAAATATTTAATTAGAAATTCAAACTGTATAAAGCTTTAAATAAGTGATATATAAATAACTAACATAATCATATGTAGTTACTTGAAGTTAGTGAAAAATGAAAATTCTTAATTAAAAAAGTTTAATTATTGAAAAAATGTCTACTGAAAATAATCCATTACAAAAGCTTGTTTGAAAGTCTGCCCACTGCAAGCCTTTTTTCCAATGTGAATATTAAAGTTACTGATTATCTATGTCCTTCATTGTCACCTCTACAGTTATTATGATTTTTTTTTAACTGGGAGGTATATTTTAAGGTATCTGTATAGTTTTTTATATCACACTTTTTGTCTGGCTTGTTGTTTTCCTTACTGCTTTCCATGATATTTTTGTTAAAGGTCACATCATCTATTACAGGTGGGGAAGGGGGGCACTGATTTTATGTCATCAGTGGTGTTTTCAGTAGACAAGTTTTCACTGAATTTTAAATATTCCTTAGCACTGCCATTGATTTTGACAAGCTCAAGCAATAGTATTTTCATGGAGGGCACTCAAAACTGAAATTTCAAAGCCTGCTTTCTTAAAACAGTGCTAGACACAACTTTGCGATACAGAATTAATAGGCTTTGTTATCCATTGAATGGCATTCAATACACTGACACATTTTAATAGCTGACTGCTGTTTTCACAAGCAGCTTGACAAAGAACATGCCATAATACCAGTTTCCAGTAATGAACCTTGACATTTTTAATTATATTAATTTTATTATTTTAATTATTATAATTAAAATATTTTCACATAAAAAAAGAGCCTTCCTCCTTAGGCCTCCTCTTTTGAAAAAAAAAATTAAAAATTCTCTTTAGATATTATGAGTAAAGCTGTTTTGTCAAACTCAAGGCAACGATCTTGCATAGTGTATTATTTAAATGTAATGTATGTGGTATAGATATAAGGCAGAAAATTATTTAAAAAATATCTATTATTATATTGAAACAGAAGAGAAACAGGCTAATATAAAATTTATAATTAGGTCAAAAAGCAACCATACATTAAATTTTGAATATAACTATTGATTTCAAGGGCAATCAAAAATAAGCAGAACAAGATGTTCTTTAGAGTTTTTTCACCACATTACTTTCCTTTCCAAGCATAGTTTTATAATCCAAAATTCAATAAATAATCCAGTTTCATCCATCTTGTAAATGCTTTTAGCCGCATATCCTTCACATATTTCATTTAGCCACCACCTTTCTAAAAATATAATTTCTATTTTTAATATTAACTATGAATAGCTATTTTTATCAAGTTGATATATTACATATCTACCAATATTTCTTCATTATAACTAGTCTTAAAAGTAATGTTATGTCTTTGCTTAAATTTGTCTAACCAACCA
This sequence comes from Stegodyphus mimosarum, assembly GCA_000611955.2. Classification (NCBI taxonomy): domain Eukaryota; kingdom Metazoa; phylum Arthropoda; class Arachnida; order Araneae; family Eresidae; genus Stegodyphus; species Stegodyphus mimosarum. The sequence continues at coordinate 31,453 of KK120525.1, read as the reverse complement.
TATGATGCTTGGAAGTACTGTAGTCCCAGACTTTCCAAAATTTCATTTGCTTTTTCTTGCAGTAATAATACAGTTTTCCTAAATTTTAGTCTTGGAATTTTCATTTAAATTAGTAATCCAGAATATTTTGGTCTTTTCTCTATCCTTTAGAACACGGATCGACAATGTTGCACCCGGAGCCCCATCCCAATGTGTCCGTGCCAAATTATTCTGCTTTGTGTGCAATTTTGCAGTTTTTTGGTTTATGTTTATATAATATATATTAAAATTATATATTTTTACATCTATGTGCCAAACAGCCACTTTACTGCATTGCCATTTTATTGCATGCTCGAAATGTTTCATTGTTGAGTGGAGCAAACTAAAATCAGACCGGCGACAGCGTGTCATGGCGTGGTTTATGCATTTAACCGTAATCTCTCTAATGCAATCGCCAATACATATGGGCAGAAAGGCTTAGCAGGTGCAAAACAACACATCTGTCTACTTTGTCCGTCTGTGACAATTCTGATTAACTCATAAACATATTCTGAATTTCTGACTTTTAGACAGGAAGTGAAATCAATAATTACAAGGTATGTAGTGTACATGTACTTTATCATTGCCTTCTTGTTAGATTCATTTATGTACTCTCTAATCATCCAGGATGTTTCCTTACAGAGATTTTCCTTACAAATTGATGACCGTAACAACCCACAGAGAACAAAGCTAAGCGAGCACGCATTTATAATTTTAATGAAGAATGTTTTATTACGGTTGCTTTATTTACAATATTCAGTAATTCACTTTATAAAAGCCTTATGCATTATTTAAATACTTAAGTTACTTATAACAGAAGCATTAATGTACAGACTTACTGCATCTACTTCATGATTTCTCACGGTGCTTTAATAACTATTTTACGTAACTTCATTTCTATATGAAAATGTCTAAATATATGGACTATATATTTATATAATATGTGGTGGTTTAAAATGAATGTTATAAAAATATAATTTCTATTTTTAATATTAAGAATAACTATGAATGATATTTTGGATAATGCTATTTATAAAATTATAATTTTTTTTTTAATTATTGTGTAGTTTGTCCCTCAATATAAAACAAATTAGGAAAAGCTAAGTGAACACAACAAAATAATAAAGTGGATGTGTCTCAAAAACATATAAAACTAATTTTGCAGAAGAAAGTTAGTAAGTCAGCATATATATTAGCATATAAATTCAGATAATGATAAACAGTTTTGTAAAGTTTATATTATGCTTAAATCATATTTCTGTTTTTCATGACAGTACAGAGAAAAATAATTTAGTAGGAATAATTAAATACATATTTTCATAACCACAACAAAGATTTAAAGTTAAAATTGTTTAAAAAATACTTTTTTAAAATCAGAAGTAAATTTTTAATTTTTTACCATTAGAAGATTTGCCTTTATCATATACTTCAAAGAGCAACTCAGCAGAAACATCTTTCACAGTGCTATAAAAATAAATAACAATATAAAAAATATGCCAAAAGAATATTCTACTAATTCAGATACTTAAATGGGAAAAAATATAAACTTACAATATGAATGATTCATCCCAGAAAGGGTTACTTTTTTCTTCAACATCTCGGGTTTCATATTTTTGAGGTGGTTCATCCATTTCAACCACACAGTAAGGTTTTAAACAACCTAAAAAATATTTTAAAATAATGGATAGGTGTTCGATCTGCAATAATCACAAAATGCACAACAAATGCTAAACAAAACTGACTTTGTATTTTATACTATTACTAAAATAATTTATCCTGTTATTAAGTAACAGTTTTGTCAGTGGATAACAAAGCTTTTAGTTAAATAATAAACTCTAATATTATATGTGCACATACAAGTAAATCTTACCAACTGTAAAAATCTTGGTATTCTTACCAAGAAATTTCATTTAATACAAAGTTTTTTTTTTAAAGAACTTGTGATCAATTTTTTTTTCAAGGTATTTACTCTCACTTCATTACTTAATGATTAGCAATTAACTACATTTGAAAGAGGTAATCTAAGTTCAGATAGATTAAAAAGCAGAAAATTAGAAAGGAAAAGAAAAATCAGAAGTGTCTCAGTTTTACTTGAAAAGTAATAATGTAAAGAACTCAAAATACAGCCACGACAAATAAAAGCAAATGCTCACAAATACACACACATTGTTCCAATTATTAGATCCTGATATTTTATAAAACAGTATTTAGTTAAGATATACGTCCAAGTGCCATGCTACTGTGTTAGGAAACGTAAAAACTCCATGTTAAAACATTAGATAATTTTCAGCAACATTTAAAATACACAAATGATTATAATTTCAAAAGAAAATATAAAATAAAAATAATCATTAGGAGCTTTGTTTTTGCAATTTAATGTAGTCATTTGATACAGAATGATACTACAAAGAAGCTAATACTAGTTTAGAAAAATTGTTAATGAAAAGTAGCTACAGGCTTAATTACACTCATGTCCATAAATTAAGGATAATGCAAAATCAGGCAAAGGAAGAGTTAGAAGCAAAACAAATTTGACTTATTTGTAAAGCTTATTTATTAAACAAAAGGCAAAGAGCAAAAAAAGATGTTATATGTTTGATATTATTAAAAAAATTAGCGATTTTTTCTCCCTGGAGCAAATTACAAAAAAAAAATATTTACAAAAAACCAATATTACATGGTTGGTATGATTGTTAATACATTGTATGTCTCCCAGATGATGCAATACAGTCCGTACAACGCCTAGGCATGCTGAGTATCAAATTATCGATCTGATCTTGGGGGATATTACACCACTCAAAAAGCAATGCTCTCCGAAGTTCCGGTAGACATGTAGGAGGAGGCTGACGGGCTGCAACTCGTCGGTCAAGCATGTTCCACACGTGCTCTACTGGATTCAAGTCCAGTGAGAAGGCTGGCCAGTCCATACGGGTGATATCCTCCGATTGAAGGCATTCGCTTACGATGTTTGCACGGTGAGGACGGGTGCTGTCATCCATAAACACAAATTGTGCGTCCATGGTGCCCTGAAACAAACGTACATGTTGTTCCAGAATGACGTCCCGATAGATTTGGTTCCAATTTGAACATGTAGGTCAGTTCTGGAACCCAGAATAATTCCACCCCAAATGAGCACTCCTGTACCACTGTAACGGTGTCGTTCAATGATGTTTTCTTGGTGGTAACGGGTACCTGGAGCTCTCCACATGAAAGTCCAACGAGAATCAGACTGCAAGCGAAACCTGGACTCATCGGAAAACATCACACAAGCCCACTGTTGCGGTGTCCACAATCCCTGCTCTCTACTCCAGGCTAACCGCAGGTGACAGTGAGTTGCAGTAAGTGAAACGCATCTGACAGGTCTACGAGCATATAGACTAATCTGCCCTAAGCGTCTGTACACGGTCTGCCTTGAAATTGTCATACCAGTGGCTGAAGAGAGCTGACGAGACAGGTCTGAGGCTGTGCTCCGCCTGTTTCTTTTGGCAGTAACTGCCAAATACCGGTCCTCATTCGGCATTGTAACTCTGGGGTGACCTGTGCTAATGTCTACTCACATTACCATCATCTTGGAATCGTTGCCAAAGCCTAGAGATGGCACTCTGGGCAATTCCAAGTTCGTCTGATACTTCTAGTTGGGTACGCCCACATTCCAGACGGCCGATAATTCTACCACGTAAAAAATCATCCAAATGCGTCCTTTGTGCTATAACTATTCAGTTATTGCACTGAATTGCTTATAAAGTGCTTGTGAACAATTTTACTTCTTTGCCTGTATTCCTTATATATCACTCTCTTACACTCTCGTCATCGTGACATACCATCGGTGTCATCTGGTTACTTCCTGAAATTTGCATATGATTCTTGAAGATGTGTGTAGGAATTTTACAGGTGATATATTTATTTTAGAGTTCGATTTCCGCGTGACTCCGAATTATCCTTACTTTATGGACATGAGTGTACTTAAATATTTATACCTTCTATGAAGTTTATACAAAATAGACCATTTTATAGGAGCACTTTTAGTACTGGAAGTAAAATGGTTCTAAAACAAAAAAATTATCTTTTTATATGGTCCCAGATGTAAAGAGGGAGGAGAAATTAAAATAGCAAGCATTACGTTACTTAATAAAATAAATGCAAAACATCCAATACCTTTATGTGCAAAATTTGTGGAGATGAAAATAAATTTGGTACTTTCAATAACCTTTTAATACCCATTTTTGAAAAAACTAAAATATTTTCTAAATTTTCCCAAATCGCTGCGAGTAATTACTAAAGAAACAGATTACAAAATTGGCAAAAATTGGGCAAAACAGCACTAATTATTAACAATGTATACACAGAAGTGGCTATAGCTAATATTTGCAGGATGACTGTATGCATTAAATACTCTTCTGCAATCAAATAACATTCCTTTGACAAAATTAACTGAAATTTGCAGATGTTGCCAAACTTAGCAACCTGTTTACAGTATTAGATACATGTTTCATAACATATTTCAGAAAAAATGTTTTATACTGACTAAGATGAAAAGCAGTATATGTCAAAGTCACTGAAATGAAATTTCATGCTTCTTAATACGTTTTTAACATAAAAAATTTCAAATTGATCAAATATATCATAAAAGGCATTTTAAAATCATTACCTTTATCACCCCCTATATTTGTAGCTTTAATTATTTTAACCAGTAACTGTTCGCCACTTTCATTTTCCTCTGCTTCACACTGAAAAAATTAATACTACTATTTGTAAATGCATAATTAATAATTTATTAAAGAGAAAATGCATCTCAACAACAGAAGTATTACACTAGAAAATTTATAATAATGTTTTTAATAAATGAAAAGCTTTATTCCCTCACTTTACACAATCTTTACTACTGCAGTTTCCAAATTAGTTTAATTTATAAAAACTGACTCCTACATTTACTTAACAAAATATATCTAATTCAGTTTTATCATAAAATGGTCAACAGTTTTTCAAAATATTTGAAGTGATACATGTAAATTTAGAAATGGTAATAATTCATATACAGTAAAAGCTGGCTAAATGGTATTTAACTAATCAGAAAGCTCAAGTAACAAGAATTTAAGATTTTAGAAATTCCACACCCCTCTCAAAATAAGCAAATGAAAAAACTGTACATGCATTACAATGCATGAACAGGTCATTGCCATCAGGTAGCACAATTTAGCACCAACAATGGATAAGTGTGATATCACAACACAGTTATAAGATCTTAACTCTGGATTTATATAAACCTGATTAATCTGAATATGCCATTTAATTTTTATAAGAAAGAATATAAGTCAACAACTGTATATCTGTTGTTCTTTCACATTTAAAAAAAGCCCACCAGCAGCTAAGTGGTAAAGCTGCTGAACAAAGGTAGTTTGGTTCAAGGTTTGAACCAAACTACTGTGAACGGGCTGGTTGCATGGGTATTTTCGTGGTTTTCCTTATATGTAACATTTTTACAAACCAATTTTCCTTAGAAAGTCCTCCATGAAGGCATACATCCTCTTAGGCAAATAACCTTCGAGTGTAATAAAATAAACCGAACCATTTAAAAAAAAGATTGAAATTTAGGACCTGCCTTCTATAGAACAGCATGCAGTGGAGTATTTTCAAAGTTGCAGAACTTTGGCTTTAAGTAATGTGTGAATAGGCATGACAGCCAACTTTATTTTGAAAATCAATAAATAATAGTAATGCAAAATGAAAAAATATGATAACTGATTAAAGTTTTTTTATATGCTACTTCTGTTAGGTGTATTTGCTGTTTATCTAAATAAAGAACAATATGTTCCTTTACATATCTGCAGAATCATTGGTGCAAAGCTGGTGAGATTTCCAGAAATCAAAAGATGTTTTTACTTTCTTGAATTTAGGGCCTATGAAATATGTTGGCGTTTCTGTCCGAAATGCATTTTCCCCTGAAATTTCACAAAATTCTAAATGTAGGCTCTTGATATTCAAGTTAATAATAAACAAGATAGTTGCTTTTAAAATTTTGAATTTTCTTTCATTTATTTGGCTTATCTACAATGAACTGCATTCACCTATTTGGAACTTTTGTGTATCTAGTATCTGGCAATTCTTTAGCTTTGCAGATAGTCCAGCTTTTACTATGCATAATTTTTTGAACAACTTGAAGCGAAGATTGAATGTAATGGTAAGGCAGAAGTTAGTCCAAATTCTATCCTAAAATTCTGAAATAAGTTCATAAAAGTTGGAACAGGAATTTAGGCATAAGACAAATGGCAGAATATTAACCTATTTGGTCACTACATCATTAAACAGAAGCTCAAAACTTATTCTCCACAGGGTACGAAGATAATGAAATTTAGGTTGTTATGATTATTAAAATATGGCCTGCACAGTGTTAATACTTAAATGCTATGAAATTTTCACATTCAGGATTTATTTTGATGCTCTAGTATAATATATTTTGGCATCATGTATTGAAAACTTTATCACTTTAATAGTTATTATTGAAACAATGTTTCAATTATTTAAAAAAAACACAATATTCTACAAATCTCAGCCACGGAAATGATGTCAAAACTGTCATCCCCACAAAAGAATATGCACATGATCAACATTAATAATTTCTGTTAGAGAAGAAATAATAATCATGAAAAAGAATGAACTGCCAATGAAACAGAAAGCAAATACTGAAGAGCTTTATATAATGCATTAAATCAGGGGTTGAAAACCTTTTTTGGCCGCAGATCAAAATCAACCAAATGCGAGTATTAAAGAGACGTTTGAGTCAGAGATATTTTCGTATTACAACAGCATTTTAGTAAATAATAAGATATATTCTATTAAGAAAATAATTACAAACATAGTTCAATAAACTTTCTCTACGATATCAATGGCTCCCCTGATGTTGAACTTGTGACGTCAATTTAATCAAGTCTGGTTTATAGTTAGTCATTTTAAGTCGAACATAAGCATCTGAATTTTTAATAGTTAACCTGCTCCTGTTTTTGCTTAAAATAAATTTCATTTGTGAAAATATTTGCTCACATTTATAAGTGGACTTGAATGTGGACAAAATGGCAAAGGCAATTTTTTTTTAATGATGAAAACCTCATAGGAAGTGATGCCCAACATGTTGATATCATGAGAAAATGATTATCTTCTGTATTTTCCAAATCGTTCCGCAATTTCTTGAATTTATCCGTCCATAATGTTGAACTTTTAAAATCAATCATTTCTAAACTAAAATTGTCAATTCTTAGATATTCAAAATACTGCAAATTTATAATATTTTCTTCTATTTCATCGGGCTTTATTATAAATGTAAACATTTCTCCATGTTTCTCAAGACTTTGAAACCAACTTTCATATACACTTTTAATGACCGAAATCCAAGTTTCGAACATATTTAGATTGTGTTCATCAATATTTTCTTTTTCATGTTCCCTTTTTAACAAGGAAAAGAAATGAAATTTTTTAGTTTTTATGTCAGTTTCAAATAACATCAATTTTGAAGTAAAACTCTTCCATTTCTCATACATTTCCAAAATTGTGTGGTTATTTTCTTGGGAGTCGTACGTTGAAATCATTATAATAGTTCATTATGTCTGTTAAGAACAAAAGTCTTAAAAACCATTGTTTATCATTGAGTTCGAGATCACTTTCACCGATTTCGTGAAGAAATATTTGTATATCATCAAAACACTCTACAAATCTATTAAGAACTTTGCCCCAACTTAACCATCGTATTTCAGAATGTAATAACAAATCTCCATATTTCGATTCAATTTCCTCCAAAAAAGCTTTAAAGCGCCTGTGTATTAATGCTGATCAAGCTATTATCATGTTTACGATCTTAACAACTTTTTCCATTACATCCTTAAGTTGTTGTGTAAATGCCTTTGCAAATAATTTTCTTCATGTATGATACAATGAAACAATAAAAGTGAATGGCAAAGTTAATTTTCCATTAGATTTACAAATCAAACAGTTTTTCCTCTGATACTTGGAGCACCATCAGTTGTTATGGAAAACAATTTAATTTTTAAATCCAATACTTGCCCATTTTTGAAATTTGTAAACTCTTGTACTTGACGAAAAATATTAGTGCCTTTGGTGGTGTCATTCATTGAAGCAAGAACGCATAGTTCTTCATTGACATTCGAGCTATTTATTGATGCAAATCTAATAATTATTGCAAGCCTACCAATACTATTTATGTCAGTACTTTTGTCAACTGCAAATGCTAATTATGTCACAAGATAACAAATCATTTTTGACTTGTTCATCAATATTCTTGGCTATATCTTCAACGCGACGCTGGACTGTTCTAACTGACAATGGCATTTCTTTGATTCTCTCAATTATTTGTTTTTTATTTGCGAAGTCATTAAATAAGTGTTCGGAACAATTTATGAATGCGTTTTTCAAAAACTCGCCATCTGCAAATGGTTTTTCGTTGGTACCAAAGCTAAGAGCTGCAACAAAGCTGGCAGACGTAGCGTGATTGTTGCTGGTAACAAAACTCTTTAAGAATTTATTTTGTTTTCCAAAATTTAATACACATTTAGCAATATATTCAGATTTACCTTCATTTGCCATTTCACTCACATCTTTATGTTTTGAAGAAAAGTGTCGCTCAATATTATAAGTCCTGGCGGTAATTATATCTGTACATAAAGTACATATCAATTTGTCACCATTTTCGATACACCCATACTTTTCTGTCCACACATCTTGAAATAATCTCTTTTTTGCTTTTTGTTTATTCGTATTTTTTTTAAATAAAAATATTTATTTCACTAGGTCAATATTATTGTGCTACTGTACTACACGTGCTATAACTATAACTGACATACAACTGAGATAACAACGCGCGCGTCCAGTAATGGTACAATTTGTTCAGACAATGTCGCTGCATTCTGCATACTATCAGTCGATTCCATAACCAGTTAGGCGGGGGTGGGGAGTGCGTCCAGGAATGGTACAATTTGTTCAGACAATGTCGCTGCATTCTGCATACTATGGGCAGATTCCATATCCAGTCAGGCGGCGGTAGGGCTTTAACTGATATTTTTATATGTTATACTAGATTCAAATTTGGTACGTTCATAACTTTGCAACAAAAATTTTTTGGGAAAAAGAAAAAATGCTTGTATATCTTATACTTTATTTTCGGAACTAAAGTGGGTCACTTGAAATTACCAAATGGGTCACTCGGTGACCCACGGGTCATAGGTTGCCGACCTCTGAATTAAATGAATAGAAATGAAATGAATGGAACTTCTTTGCCCTAATTTAAAGTAAATAAATAAAAAAAATGTTAAAGAAAGAGAATGTTAATGAAATAGAACAGACATTATAAGAAAATTTGTGAGTTACTTTCAGCAAATATAGAAATTAAGTAAAGCAAGTGATAAGTTGAAAACTTATTTAATGAATTATTTATAATCATCACACATTCAATTAATATAATTGCAATTAACATGTTACATTCATATGCTACACTGTAAAGGATTATTATATAGCTTCAGGAACTTTTAATATAAAGAACCAGGTGCATTCTAAGAACAAACTTTCAGCAAAAATACACACAAGTCACAGATGAGCGCATAGATAAGCAAAATTTTCTTCCTAGGAATTTATTTCATCACAGATAAGCAGTTTTCTTCCTATGAATTTAATTTTCAAAATCCAACTTTTTGGAAACTCATAGTATTTTTGTCCAATAATAATCTTTATATACTACCTACCCACATTAAGCTGAACTCTGCAATGCTTCTGCGCATGGGCAAAAAAACTGAATTTATTTGCCCCAACCTCCCAAAAAGGGAGGATAATCAGTTTCACAAAGAGGCACTATTAATTTCATGCTTTAATAGGTTCTTGCTGCAGTCTTGTTTCTTAAATATCATATAACTAAAAAACCCATCAAATCTCTCTCATGCATGCACGATGCCTTCAGTAAATAATAAAGAAAGAATATCAGTGTTTGGTACTTTCTGATGATCCTTGAATAGTAGGCAATATGCTGGGTCACCCAAATGGGCAACCCATGATGCTAACAGAATGTACTTATGTGCAAACCTACGTATATGCGTGAGCACAGCAGTTAGAGTTTTCGTTACACTGAGTGCCATTTTTTCCTGTAAAGAACCATAATGAGACTGTGGTGTTGGCAGCTGATGAAAAAGAAAGTACTTCATTTCTTCAGAAATATGGCATTTTGCTAGAAGTACAACAAAATGTAGAAATTCACATTCTATGAAATTTTATTTCACAAACTACCTAATTTTATGGATCAAAATTTGTGTGGCAATGCTGGCAAAATTTTCTGATTTTTAAAATTGAAAACAGTATCACTGTATGCATGGAAAAACAGGCAGCATGTGCAGTTTTCTGATCTTTTTTGTAAACAAATCAGATCACTCTCTACATGGGGAGAACGACAGTGTGAACAGTTCAGTGTATGCAGGGTGCAATGCCAAGTTACTGTCCTCATTTTTGAAAATGGCTGTTGTCTAACGTGTCTTAAATTTTTGAATTTTTTTAGCTTGGCGAAAAATTTGTTGCCAGTGGTTGCCGACTTTTTGGGAAGGGAGCTGTGGATAATAAAAAAGTACCCAATGTTTACATGGGAGAGGACATTTTAGAAAAATCCCTTTTTTTTTTCTCTAAAACGGGAATTGAATTTTCCTGGTATGCTTCCAACAAGTTTCAGATTGGAGGGTGGACTGTTATGCAGATATATTATAATTTCAAACAACTGCTAAAATTTTAAATTGTAGAAAACTAAACTACAACGCAACTTAAAAAAAGGAAAATAAGATAGAATTTGAACAATAGATTATGTCTGTGGTTTATCTGCTATTTAATCTTATATATCCATATATTGTAACAATCCGCATAATTAAACTTACCACTTTATCAGAAGCAGACAGTTTTATCGAAAGCCGCGGACACTCAGGATAACAAGTAAATCTTAAATTTATGATTGATGATAGTAAAGCTTCAGTGGTTATTTCACAAACTAAATCACATAATGCTTGATAATCCTCTTGAGCTGCCTGTAATGCAAAGCATGATATTTTAATTACAAATTTTAAAAATTTGCTTAATGAAAAACATATACACAGTGCTAGACAAGGGTGGTACATGCTTTAATTCCTTAAATATTGATCCTAAATATGTATTTGAAATTAAACAGTTTCATGAACATAAGGATGAGTAGTTTATAGGAACATTCTAAATACAGAGGGTACAGAATTATGTAAACACAAAATTTGATTTCCAATATATTACCAATAAAATGTTGTTTATTTTTTTAATTAATATGAAAATTTCTATATTAGTATGCCAAATTAACCCGAGGCCCAGTCATTAACAACTATTAAAAAAAAAAAAGTAGTGATACCAAAAGTAGAACAAAGTTTAAAACAGGAAAGAATACATTTATTGAAGCTTTCTCATGGCTTCATTACAATGGATTTAAAACACTTTATTAAGTACACAGTTTGATTCTACTATTTTATCCAGAGCACTGTCCTCTAGTACCTTTTTTTTTTTGCAGCTTTAAAATTGTCCTGACAAAAGGCTTTAAGATTTTCATTGTTTTTTTTGGGGGGGGGGAATATATACAACCGATGACCTAATTCCAAGATAATGTCTTAACAGATGAAGATTAGCTTATAAAAGACTGGAGGGTTATAAAAAATTTAACAGGATAATGAAATCAAAATACTTGGCTGTGGTGTAAACAAAGTTTAAATCCAGAGTGCTGCTAACAAAGCACTTAATTGGTAGACTTTAAATACATTAAATCATAGGATTTTTCGGGTCACAGACAACAGGCTTAAAGAAGTAGAACATGTAATTAATAATATCATACTGTCAGCTACAAAGTTAATAATGAATGCTATTTTACACAAGATAGAAAAAATAACTTAAAATAAGCAGCTTTGATTTTTCCCCCAATCTGGTTAAAAAAAAAACCTGTTCTATATGACTTGATCCCAATGTAAACAGTAACTAACTCTAAAATAGCTTCATAAATTTTTGTAATTAAAAGATATAGAGAGCAATCTCCAAACTAGCATGGGCAACATGTGGTCATGAACCAGTTTTATGCAACCCACAAATACAATTTAGTTAAGTAGTGTTGTAAATATGGTGCCAAAAGTTTGTAGATGGATAAGGTTATTGAAATAATAACTAAAATGGTATACTTTACACACAGATAAGCTCTGAATTATGGAGTTGCTGCATTGCTTGAAGGAATTTAAAGTGAGTACAGACACACATTCACATTCTTGTTGACTTAGCAGACAATTGAATTTTATCTATAAAGAGCTGCAAGGAAGGAGTAAAGTTATCATCGAACATGAATGCTTGCACTGAACTTTTTATAATTAAACTGCAATTATAGGGAACACCACTTCAGTCAAAATATTTTGTATATTTCCAACAACTGATATCCTGCCCTACTATTTCAAATAAAAAATCACATGAAAAATAGCATTATTACAAGAAAAATTCAGAGAAAGATATTATTATTTGATTGATGATTTGTAGTCTAATTTTACATTATCTTAATTACCATTAAAATGAATATGAATGATGCACCAGAAAATCTGCAGATGGAAATAATTTAACAGTGTAATATAAATGCTATTCAAGGACATGAAAATACAGATCTGATTAACTTCATTTGTACTTCAGATAGAATAACATGGCAAACACATATTAACTTAGAAGTCAAACAATAAAAATCAGCATTATATTTGCAAATTTTCACAGAACTAGTTTCGATGGTTTTAATGAACCATCATCCTCAGCTGCCAAAGCCCAAATGATCGAGATTAGATCGTGATGATTCCGATGAAATTTCAGATTGAGACATAGGTATTCTGTGATTGAGATATAGAGTATTCTGTGCTTAATTTATTAAACCTTAAAGGACATTTCACTAAATTGAATTTGATTTACTGGGACCATATAAAAAGCTAGATTTCATTTTTACAAAGTTGCCAAACCCAATGCTGAAAATGTTCTCGTAAAATTCCCTTAACTTATTTTGAGAAACTCTGTACCAGTAAATACACATCTAGGAATCATTATTTAAGGAAACAAAGCATGCAGGCAGTTTTTTGAACATTTTTGTTTTAAAAATTTAAAAATAAATTTGTAATATTGAATAAAACATACAATACTGTTATTAACTGTTTCTGTGGATAGTTGAACCTGAGGAGCTTCAGAATACCGGGCTATAAATGTTAAATCTTCAGGACAACATTCAACATTCATCTAAAAATGAAGGAACATACCATTAAAAAAAAAATGCACTGATGGTTATGCATTTTTGAGTTGAGAGTAACTAAGGAAACATAAATAGCACAATAAAATAAAGTTCATGAAGATTCAGACAGTCACAGAAAATATATTCTTTCACCTATTACACAAAAATATATATATACATACATATAAATTTAATCTATGAATATCTACAACCCAGTAACATTATACACTGCATATACTACTTACTTGGCCTTTATTTTTGCAACTAATGGTTGCAGACATATACTTCCAGTCACAAAAATATTTCAAATGATGCAAAAATTCATGTTTCTGTATTTTTCAATTTAAAAAATTAATTTTATATAAAATACAAAGTCGTAACTTTTACGCATTCCTATGGTCCTTATACTTATATCTAGGGAAATTTTGTACTCATTACAAAAACTTAAACTCAAAAATTTTGATTCCCATAAGAGATACTTGATACTGAAATCAGGAATCTTATTCAGAGGTCATACACAAACTAAAGAGTGAAATGTGTCCATTTATACATAATTAAAATAAAATATTGTTTAGCAGTTTATTGTGATCAATATAAAGTTTTTCAATACTGAGATCTTAGTTACAGAAAATTTTAAAATTCACATTCTAGAAGAAAACTGGCAGGCTTTATTTTGGCACACAATCATAGGCAACTCAGTTTATAATTTGCATTAATTAAAAATGAAAACTATTTACTTTCCACTGAATTTTTTTAAGGCTGTTAGATTAAGATTCTAAAGTAATAAAACTTTATGAGAATACTAACAACTTTTTTAGACATTGAAAACTTAATTATAAATAAAGACACTAGTAAATTTCAAAAGAACCACAAACAGTGTTTAAGCAGAAGAAAAATCAACCTTGAATCATCCTGACTTATTTTTTAACTGACCCTTCAATGCAAATTCAAAATAACATCAATTATCGCAAACTCTGAAATATCTCAGTCAACTTTTGTTGTATGGGAGGCAAACTTTTTCTGTTTTTTTAATAATGAGTGTAAAATCATAAATGCATAAAAAGTTATTTCAGAATTTCTACAAAATTACCTTTCTTTTTTCTTTCTTTTTTTTTTTTAAATTTAAAAATGAGAAAACATGAATCTTTGCATCATTTTAACCTTTTGATGGTCATGAGCAAGTTCAACTCATACTCTAGTTACGCATCACAGTGGGCGCAAACAAACTAGCTTGCATTACAAATTTTACAACTGACAGCACTGCACACATTTGGGAAGAAAGAAATGCTTAATCTTGCAATTGTTGAAAGGGTTAAAACATTTTTATAATTGGAAATATATGTATATGGTTAACAGCTACGAAAAAAAGCCTGGTAAAGACTTTTGTAGACATGGTGTATATAAAAATAAATGAACTTCAGGATGTTGAAAATGAAAGGAAGCAGAAAAAGTTCTATTAATTAAATATTAATTTAGTGAGAAAAACAAAACAAAAAAAAAAGTACAAAATTCACTTAACAAATGTGTGAAAAATTAGCCATTTGTCAATTTCACATCTAGACTTTACATTATTATACACTTAAATAAATCTGTAAATTGCAATAAGTTTCAAGAATTGGAAAATATACTTGACTTAAAAAAGAAAGAATAAGTACTTACAATATTAAGATATTTTATAGTGAAAATTACATTTTCAATGCTTATCAGAAAGTTATTCAATAAAACAAATTATGGTAATTAAAAAATAAATACAAAAAATTGTATTATTCATATATAACAGGAAAAAGGTTCACAATACATAATTAGAACTAAAACTGAATATATTTCTTTGTAAACTTTCCCTAATGCAAACAATTAAGAATTTTTCATAAAAATTATTTTTCAATAAATAATTCTGCATATATACACACACTATATAAACATTGAAAGAAATGAGAGAATCTGCTAAATTGATTTTTTTATACTAAATGAACTTTTGCTTGAAAAAGGAATTATTTGGTTCTGTGATTAAGAAACTGTGGGCTACAGAAATCTAAAGTAAAAATCATGTTGGCAATTTCCTTTTGGCTGCTAAAAAAACTTCACTGTGCTGATCAGAAAAGTATGATTCTTTTATTAGTTTGCTTTTTATTGCACAATAATACCTCTTAATTTTAGTACAACCACTTTCAAACAGTTAATTGTACTCTTTGGTGCTGCTACTCTGAATCATACGTCTTACCGACTGATTTCACATCTGTGGCCTAGCTTCTATTCCTTAAAATTTAAAAGAAAACCATTTTGAAAACATATTTTTTTTTTTAAACTTTTTTTTTGTAAAAGTATTTGTTACAGTTCCCAAAGTCAGAATACATGACGATTTAACAGCTGCAGTGCACAAAATAAATAAATAAATAAAATATGCATATTCACAAAAAATTTATGTAAATATTCTATATAAGTACACATTTTGAATAATGAAATAAATGAAAAATATATGAATAAGTCCTAACTAGAGGAAAAAATGACATACATTTTCTCTAATACCACTTTAGATTAGTTATGTTTTTTGAAAATGGAAAAGCCACAGTGGTTACATGCCTAAGAGGAGGGATGCCTTTGTGGAGGACTTTCTGAGGAAAACTGGTTTGTATTCATGTTACACATGGAAAAACCATTAAACCAACTATGCAGCCGACACATTTGCCTGGGATTTGAATCCAAACAAGGTCAAACTACTAGCATTCTGCAGTTTTAACCACTTGGCCACTGGTGGTGTCATTTCCAGAATCAAATAAGAAGAAACTTTTATTTTCTGTTCCACCTTGATTCTCCCATGGGACTTACTTGCTTTTTTTTATACAGAGACCACTGAAAACTCAACTCTGCACAAACAGTACTTTTTATTTCTGAAGAATTTCTAATGAGGTCTGCATTTTAGCTTTTATAGAAAGGGATTATATATATATATACACACACAGTAATCTGATCATGAAATCAGGTGAACTAAGTAGTTTTATTCTACACAGATACATATCAGTATAAAGTCTGAGATCCAAACTCATCGAGACTTTAGTAATTCTGGATTTAAAATCATCAGTTTAAATCTAGTCAAATAATATGTGGAAATTATAAAATTAAAAATCAGAAAAAGGCCATTTATGAAATAATGAAGCATTTATGATCTAAAGGTAATCAAAATTTAACTCCTGCCAAAAAAAAAAGCTTAGTATTTATTTGTTTGCTTCATTAAAAAATTTTTTTAATGTAAGTCACTTAAGTTGCTTTGTTTTTTGTGCTAATACTTTCTTTTAATTTTAGAGATGGACATAATTTCTTGTTGAGTTACGAAGTCCTGTAGTTACCATGTCAAGAATTCGAATTAAATTATCAATTGAAATTTTTTCATTCTCAACAAACTGTCACTTTCTTCACTATCCACAGCAATATTTTCTAAATTTAGAACTATAACTACAGACTTTGTCACCCACTGATTGACTGGGAGTACTGTCATCGTAACAGAATACTTCTGTTATATCATCTCCATTTATTACTACCTCTCTGCGGCGGACCGATCTCGAGAACAACTCCACCATCGCAAATTTGAAAGAGTTAGAATTCTTGAACCTAGCACAAGAGAGCTCTTTTGGGCTAGCGGTAAAGAATTCGACTCCCAGTAAATTGAACCAAGATCGAGTCCCGCTCATGCGACGCAACACTTCCCACTGGCGAATATAGATGGCGACACGAGCAAGCAACTAACCAGGCTTCACTGAACCACGTGATCGCCACATTGGTGACCCGGATAACTACAGACTCCTCCCTCGACTGAGGTCAAATGACGAACTACGTCACAGGCTCCGCCCCACAACCAATAAACGGCGACACACATGCCAACACAACGGGGTTTCTCAACGTTCTCCTCATATCGCATCATAGATGCTTCGAGGGGGAGTCTGCGGCGGACCGATCTCGAGAACAACTCCACCATCGCAAATTTGAAAGAGTTAGAATTCTTGAACCTAGCACAAGAGAGCTCTTTTGGGCTAGCGGTAAAGAATTCGACTCCCAGTAAATTGAACCAAGATCGAGTCCCGCTCATGCGACGCAACACTTCCCACTGGCGAATATAGATGGCGACACGAGCAAGCAACTAACCAGGCTTCACTGAACCACGTGATCGCCACACTCTCCATAAGTTCCACTAATTTAAAAAATTCACTTTTTATTACAGCTTACCCAAGTTATACTGAAATTAATTCCTCCCGTATGTTCTTTAGGCCGTACTTTTTTCTTATGCATCTGTCATATATTTTGGCAGGCTTCTTTTAATCATAAATAATTTATAACAGCTTGCAAATATAGTTGGCTGAAATCTGTAACTTTTGCCAAGCCAATGCCAGGATAAAAGGTTACCATGCTGTTTAACATTCAACTGCTAATACTTAAAACAGAACTTGTATTATACATCACTGCATTATTCTCTTCTCTAGCTTCCATGAATTGATAGTCAGGTGGCAATGAAAGCAAAAAAGGAATAAAAATGATTTGCTAAGTTGGCATAAGGGTTACATGATATTGTTGGTGTAAAATCAGCAATAAACTTTAATTAGTTTTTTTTTTTTTTTTTTTTTGGTTTGAGATGTAAGCCAAGCAATTAGGCAGCCATGTGGTTAAATTATTGATCATACAGATTTATGTGAATAAATGATTGTGTTTCTTCAATATGGAAATGTTTTATTTAGTGCCAAATGTGAAATTAAGAAGCAGGACTCTCCATATGGTTTATTAAGTGAAAATGTCTACTGCACATGCTTGAAGAATTAACCTTTTTGCAAATAAAATTCTAAAAAAAAAAATAAAAAAAAAAAAAAAAAAAAAAAAAAAAAAAAAAAGTGGTGGTCGGCAGATCTGCATGCTAGATCATTGCAGATATTGAACATATGGATTTCAGACTTGAACTGTATATATTACTACACAACTTAGTTTGCATGATTTCATAATTAGGGACAGGAATAAACATATGGATTTACTGTACTGTTAGAGAGTATGATATGGCATTTACTGTATGGCGATACAGGTTCTGTATGCTACAGATCCAGTGAAGCATATATTCCTTATCTGATTTTAAAGCTATAAAAGACTGCACTACTTTAACGAAAACATACGAATGCTTTCTGGTCCTCAGTAAACCAGGCACTTTAGTGCATAATTTGGAAGCAACTGCTTTGGTGAAATATTTCATGATGAACACTAAGATCAGTAAATTAAATTGTTCATGATTGCATGAAGATCAGACTACATTTAAAATGAAAAAGAATATTTCTCACTAATTTGAATTACAAAATTAGTAATACTTTTCTAAAAGGATCTAGACTTGAAGCGAAATTTAGCATTTTTTATCAGATTTTTAGGTCAAAAGCTAAATTGTGTTACTTTAATATAAACAAGGCATTAAATTAAAAAAAATAATTAAACTCAAATTCTCAAATTGACAGCAGAGTTAAAAAATAGCTTATTTTTATTTGAGAATAATAATACATCTTCATAAAACATGAAATGAAGTGACTCCTTAAATGAGTTTTTCACTCAAAGTACATAACTGATTTTTTCTGCTTATTAAACAAGAAGGCTAAGTCTGAATTATTTTTGTAGACCCCTTTTATTTTGTATTGCCATATTCTTCTCTAAACTGAATGCATATCCTGTAAAGGTTCTTAAATTTTTACAGTCTACTTTTTTTTTTCTGTAAATAAGTAGGTAGGTAATTAGTTATTGTTAAACAAAAAAGGATGTCAATAAAATGAAATGCACTTTCAAAAGGAAACCAGTTTGTTGTAGTTACATGATTTACAACTAAATTATTAAAATACTATGTAGCCAACTCCCTTTGTCTTTACAATCAATCTTAATCTTTAATCAAAATGCCATTATCTGAACCTCTTGGTCACTTATAGCTCCTTTTTAAATTTAACAATAAAATTTTTAAAATATCATAAAAAATAAATGAAAAACTAATCTTCTGTTGACTTTATTTTCTCAACAGATATTTATTTATTTTTTAAATAAGTTTTACTTTTTATTATATATGTTCTTTACAATACACTGAATAAAGAGAAAAAAAAAAACTTACTTTTCCTGAAAGCCTTTTGACATTTAATGTAAAAGGAATAATAATTTTATCTTTTTCTTTAAACTGTGTCACTATGATATCAAAAATCACATCTTCAATATCTGTCTGACAAAATACTGTCTAGGAAATAAAAAGATAAATAACATAAAGAGAGTGAACAATATATTATACTCAACTAATATATATGCTGAACATGAAATACTTTTAGTACGAATAATCTATTAAAAATGACACCATATACCAAAAGTAATGCAAAGGTTGATTTAACATTTTTATTAATTTATATAAATGATTCAAACTCTATATGTAGTTGAAGTGACTCCTCCTCTATAAAAGCGTACTATAATCATTTTCTTCATTGTAAATAAAAACAAAGAAAGTATAAAAGCATGCCATCAATGAGTTCATGGCAAAACAAAGAATGCAGTCTGTCTGATATCCAAAAATGACATTAGGATGCTTATAGAAATAATATCTTATAAAATGCATTATTCACAAAGAGTTAAACATTATTAAAACATTAAAAGAAAGGATGAGTTAAAAAGTGGTTGGTAAAATATAATCTAGTTTGTTGTACAGAACCTTCCTACAACAAACAGAGCATAAATAATCAATGCCAGCAGTTAAAAAATGTTAGGTTGCATTGCTTTTGGCATAAAGTTATATTATTCTGTGCAAGCAAAAATATGCTAAATAAAACACTATGGATGTCCATAATTTATTGACTGGAAAAAGATGCATTTTAAATAATACAGAATAAAGATAGGAAAAAAAGACCGCCTGAATTTTATTTAGCCATTTTAAAAAATTTTATTTTAATATATTTCAAAGTGAGTTGCTCAGTTGCTCAGAGAGTATCAGGTCTGGTCTTGATTTCTCTCCAGATGCTACTAAGATGCTCCAGATACTACTACTTTGTGACTCCACAAATGCTTTGTATTTCTGTAGTGGTTAGATTTTTCAATCCTTTGATGACGCAAATCTCTGCTGCATAAATTTGATTCTTCAAGTGTCCCCAGAAAAAAAAGTCGAGTGGTGTGATATAGAGAGAATGGAGTGGCCATGAAATTGGCCCACCTCTATCAGCCCAATGATCTAGTATGTCTCATCAAGGAAATCATGCACATGTGTATCCCAGTGAAAAAGAGCACCATCCTGTTGGGGGACAGGATGCTTGGTTGCATTTTTCTAATTGTGGTACTGCAGACAATATCAGCATATTTAAGTAAACATTCAAATTAATTGATAAGTCCAAGAAAAAGAAGGGACCAACACTTTGTTAGTGTTGCTTTGTCACTAAATACGATTTTCTGAAGAAACTGATCATCATTACCGATACGATTAAAAATGTTTACAGAAAATTCCTTATGAATGACTTGATCATTAGCACTAAAACATTCATGTGATTGATTAGTTGACAAATCTGTAATTTATACAATTTCAACTCCTCAAGAACAATTTTATGAACAGTTGACATAGAAATTCCTCTTTGCATGCTAGCACGGCAAATGGATTTAAAATTCATGTCAGAATCACTTTGAACTGTTTTCGGAGACTTTATTTCCTGTAATATAAACGCTCACTGTTTTTTTACTGCATGATGCCATTTTGTCTGCAAAAGAACAAATTTCGTATTGCCACCCCCAAAAATTAAAAAAATATTAAATTCCATGAACTATATTATGTCAAAATAAATTATTTCCAGTTAATTTGTAAATTATGCTCCAATGTAATTTTGTTATCTGGTGATTAAATTATGGACACCATGTACAATCAATTACAAGTAATCTAAAATTTAATTATGAACATAAACTAAGTTTCTTACCATATCTTCCACAGAGCTACCAGCCTGCATGACATTAGTTATAGTAGGAGGATCAATGGATTTTACATCTTTAAAATCAACCAAGATACCATGCTAAAAAAAAAGGTAACATACTGTACTTCATACACGATAAAGCAATTCTGACTAAATTCATATTAAGGTACTTTCTGATCATCCTCACTTCCACCAAAAAGTCACGACATAGGAAAGCATTTGTAACATTTGCGGCAAATGATTTTTTATCAGGCATTAAAGACAACAACTATTTTAAACAATGCCAGCATGTTAAGAATTTATAAAAGAGCAATCAATCAATAAAATTAAAAAAGCAAGAGACACCAAATAATAAAACTCTTATATTTTTCAAGAAATCCTTCTGTAATTGTTTTGTGCTGCTGTTCTTCCCATGTACATAGCAATATGCATTTGCTAGAGAGAGAGAGAGGGGTAATCAGAAGACTGCACAAACTTGCCAGTACAACCTTGGTGCTGAATGTCAGCCAGCAATGAATAAAGTGAACAGCTGTTATAAACAAGATATGCCTATCTTCAAATGAATTTCTGACCTGTATTGAAAGACTGCTTGCAGTTTTTCTCACTGTATTTCCACAAAATTTCATCGTTTCTAAAGTAAAACTTCATAGAATGTGAATTTTGGCATTCTCTGTTGTAGGGCAAAATGTCGTATTTCTGCAGAAAAGTTTTTTTTAAAAAATCAGCAGGCAACATCCACAGTTATATTACGATTCATTACAAGATACTCAATGCAAAGAAACAGTAATCAGCCATAATATATGGCTGATTTTATACAAGTGCAAATTCACATATACTTTTAAATTTAATAAATATAATAACATTATCTTATTCATAATAGACACGAATTACCTGCATATCCGGGATGCTACATAAATACTTTTAGGAGATATTGTGGATTGCCACATAATTATTTTGGTAGCATTCTGTGTTGCCTGATGAATATTTTTATCACTTTTTTTTTGTTTTTGGTGTGGATAATCAGAAAGTACTGATATTAAATGCAAACATACAAATGTAGAAAAAAATATATTAAATTTTTTTAAACTGATAATTTTCTTAAAAAGCATGCTATAAGATCTGAAAAAATTTTCATTCAATAAATTTAGTTTAATTAAATAAAAATTTTTAAAAGTACATTTTTTAAGTAACTTTTCCATATATGGTTGAACCCTGCTATGATCAAGTTTAAGCGGTCAAAAGTTTGGTCTGATATCTCCAATCGGATAAGAGAAATGTATTATCTCATATAACAGTTAAACAATTTGACAGCTGAATCACAGGATAGAACTGATTACAATCATCATGTCTCCCAAACGACAATTTAAAAAATCATATTAAGGGCTAATTAAAATACTTATTGTATCATACATATTAATATAACATGAATATTTATTTATATTAAGGTTATTACATGTAATTACTAAATTTCTTTTTTAGTTTCATTATGTGATAATAATTTTATACAATAAACTATTTAGCATAAAAGTATTAGTTTAGACCTGGCCTTCCAATTACATATCACTCTAAAGTACATATTTATAAATAGTATTTGTTCAGATAGGGGCTTTGAATGTTGAATTACTTAGCAATACTTTTTTTTTTTTTTTAATCTTCCCTCATATCCAAATTTTTTTCCACAAGTAGAAATTACAGAGTCTCGAATTGTTCACATGGTACCAGCTCTAGATTTGGATAAATTGCAGTCCTGGCACAAAGCAATTTTGATACATTCATTCTGTATTTTCCGAATAATACTCACCTATCATCAATATAGTAAGTTATACATTTATACTCTAAATTGAATTTTCACAGAAAATTTTCATACAAAAAATTATTCAAAAATACAGATTGAAACAAGTTTTGCAAAAAATTTAAAGAATGTAAAACTTTTCATTCAGACTACAGAATTTGGACAGCGTTTTTTTTTTTTTTTTTTTGTAACACAACTAACCAATAAGGACGAGATCCACTCCCTAAAAGATAAATAATGTACAGCCCAAAGGAAATAAAAAACTATTTCTCACTTCTTCTTTTCCTGAATATCAGAAATTTCCATCAAAGCATCAGCCTTCAACAGAGCTCAGTCTGACAGCTCAATCAAGGAACTTGGAACATATTCAGGGAACCCAATCAAGTTCTCCGACTTAATGGTCAGAGGCACAATAGGTAAACTAATGTATGCTTATTATGTGTTCTGGTGGAACTATGTGTAATACTTGCCTTGCATAGCCTTTGGTTAGAACACACAGAGATAGGTGGAGGTGAAGATAAAAAAGAACAGTAGGAAAACATTTTCCACTTTTTAATATGAATGGAGTCCTAATATCCTAAACATGAATGACTTTTATTAGTATTTTTCAGTTACAAACTGGCAAAAATTTCAGGGGAGGGGGAATTCAGTTGAATACAACCACAAAAATTTGTTACATCAAATTTTCATTTAGAAGTTTGCTATAGCCATACAAAATAACATTAAGTTTATAAGAAACTGGACAGGACCGAAAAGTTCATTCTTTAAGTCCAGAGGTTCATTATAGTGAGATTTGACTGTATTTGTATCTATGATGATTTGAGAATGTTGCAGACATGATGTTGAAGCATAAAGTAGTAGTTACAGACGTGGCTGAATCAATAATGCTTTGTATTTTTAATTGACAAACACTATTCATTAAGTTGGGCCAAATAAAAGGCACAACAAGCACACATATTACAGAGTTTATTACATATTCGAAAACAGCTGGTTGCAATAAACTGGCAGATGTGAAATGTCACAAATTCCAAAATGAAAGCCTAATTTATAAGGTTCTGGTTTACAGTTTTCTCACATGCTATTAAAAGTTTTGATATCGGTTACTTGATTTCAGTTTGTAATTTACCTGCATCACCAGGTAAAGTAAGCGGAAATGTTACAAAATGTATTACATACTTGAAGAGAGTAGGTTGTAGCAAGTTGGCAGAAGCGAAACAGAAAGCGAAAAGTGACATATTCCAAAACGGAGGCCTGTTTTAAAAGAAGAAAGGCTACAGTTTGCAGTCCCCTCACAGGCTATTAAAAGTTTCAATACTATTTGTCTGAAGACCAGTTTGCAATTTACCTGCATCTAGCTTTGTGTAAAGGACGAAAAGGGAGAAATATCCAGATTAAAACAAAGAATTAAGGTTATTGCTAATTAAAATCAGTTATTTTGCTATATATGGTATATATATATTTATATTACACACACATATTGCAAACATATTTAATACTATAACAATGGCCCAAACTAGTAATCTATCATAACAAGTAAATGAAATTTCTCTCCAGAATCTTTGAATTTCTAAAAGAAAGGTGGTAATTAAAGCTTTATGATCCTTTAGTTACTGTAGATATATTGTCATAAATTACCAAGTAGTAAACAAGAAATGTAATCTGCTAAATAATATTTCAATACCCAAACTATATTTTTTATAAGTTCTTAAATAAAAATTACAATATTAAAAGCAAAATTACAATTTATAAAATTCAATGAAGTAAGCATATTTTACCTTCATTGATGAACACATCATGGATGAAGAGTTGTAGATCAGAACCAAATTATTAGAAAATAATTATACAAATTTTAAAAGTATCCAAATAGTTTACACTATATAAATCTTTCACGAGCAAAAATATATGGCATTAATGTAACAATAAATCGGAAATTACCATAGTTAGGTTCAATAATGGTATCCAGAGCTATCTGCCTACAGAAAAGGAGGCTTTTGTGAACTTTCTAAGAGAAACTGGCCCTTATTTAATGCTACATAAGAGAAAACTCATGAAAACCTCGAGGAACCTCAAAAAACCACTTGCATTTGTAGCTTTACGTCTAAGAAATAGTCAACCATCTCAAACACTAAACTAGAAAGGTGTTCAAAGGCACAATGAACTTTTCCACAATAAAATTTATTTTAAATTGACTAATATTTTCAAAATTGTTGCAATAATTCAACTAATGCAGAGGATGGGAGGGAGAGAAAACTAAGGAAATATCACCCATATTTAAAAAAATTCTACCATTCCTGGTTTAAACTTATATGGTACATTGAAAAAGAATTAATTGATATAAGAAAATATTCATGCTATTTTTCTGTTGAATGAATTATTATGTTTTGATTTCAGATGAATGAATTTTGGTTAACAGGTATCAGCAATTGAAATATATATTTATTTCAAGATACACAGGTTGCAAAATGAATAAATTGTCAAGATGCTGAATTTTAATAATAAAGGACATATTAGAACTTATACACGAATTGTAGATAAATTTAAAATATAAATCCCTGCATATTTTTAGAAATAATATAGAACAAATTGATAAATGCTATTAAATTCGATGACACAAACTAAGTCAATGTTAAAAAATTCCAACATTGAATACTTTAGTGCTAAAAAAATAAATAGTGTACCCTTTTTCTTAATACAATACTACAGGTTTATGCAGTTAAATAGAGTCTTTCTTAAGTAGTAGCAACAGGAACTCGCCAATTCCTATTAAGAGATTTTTCCACATAATTGAATATATATATTTCTAAACTTCCATTCATGTTTTGTGATGACATCTGTAGAAACTGCAGCATGCAAAGTCTGTTGTCTGTATATAATGGCAATTATTAAAGAAATAAAATCAGAAATTGCACAAATTATTTAAAATTAAAACCCATACTTATGATTTTATATTTTAGAAAAATAAAATTAAGTAAGAGTATATGGTAATTTGTTTTTAAATTATAATATATATTATCACGAAAGCTACTTAGTATGATGACATATAGCTTCAAATGTCTGACTGCTTATGAGGCTGTTACCAGGGTTTTAAAAATCTGCTCTGCAAGCAATGAATTTTAATTACATCATGTATTAATGTAGGTGAACACTGCTCAGAAAACTGTGTGAAAGTCTGCAATTAGCAGCCTCCACATAATTCTCTTTTTCTATATTCTTCATTTTCATCATCCTCTTTCTTCTTTCCCAGCACATGCACACAGATTATTTCATTGTTATCTTGAGAGAGTATGATGGGAACAAAATTGTTTGTATCTATTCATGGCTACATCTCTTCAGTAGCACTAATCTTCTCCAAACAAGCAGCTAAATCTAAGACACCAAACATGCGGACCGGGCATGTTTTAAAACTGAGAAAGTCTCATCCACTTGACTCCTCATCTATAAACACTATGATCAATTTACAAAAACAGTGACATAAAGTAATATTCCTCACATCTTTCCAGGCATGAGCCAAAAAAAAAATGCTGTTTTTTTAATGTAAATTATTTCCAAAATTTGTGGCCATTATTTTCAAAGTTCACATATTGATGTATAAAAAGGAATCAATAATTGACCTTTATATTTTAGGTAATTTATTGATTTGATAAGGCTTGTTATGCTGGGCATTAGATAATATAAATATTTTCTAAATTTAAGGCATACAATTTGTAGCATTATACAGCACAAAGATCCTGACTCATCAGGACTTCAGCGATTCCGAATCTGGGAACATTAGTTTAAATCTAAAAAGATGACATATAGAAATTATAAAATCAAAAATATAAAACTGAGGTTTATGAAATAATGTAGCATATATGACTTCAAGGTATAGTTGCCAAGCTTGAAAACTTAAAAACTGGGTGTTTTGCACACTAGTGTGGTAACACCATTTCAAAGGAATTCCAGACTGACTTTACTTCATATTATAATGCAAGGTTAAGGTTACTGAACTATTTGTAATTCAATTCTGATACAAAATACATTAGCATTTAAATGTACATTCTAAATTTACATTCTTTGGTTTATTCCATTTAAAAATTTTCTTACACTTTTATACCAAGAAAATCCAGATCATTGAAGGAAAACTTTTATTTATCAAAGCATTTTTAAAAACAATGAAAATAAAATGAATAATTAATGTATACTGTGTGGATAAACTTTGTAATGCACCATATATCGATATAGAACAATGTTAAATGCAGATGTATTAACTGAATTAAGCATTGTTTGAACTTTCATATAAAAATTTACAAATGTCTACAGTAGATTAACATAACTCAGATCAAATGAAATTAAATACGAAAATTTAAGATCAGTAAAGTGTAATAAGAAAAAGTACAATTTAGATGAAATAACATTTACTAAGAAAAATTATTCTGAACATCATTGCAGGTGAGAGAATGGAATTTGTTTAATTTACGTTTAATTAATTTCATTCATTGATGGGAAACATTTTCAATAGTAAAATAAAAATTTGAAAAATGGGAGATTCAGTGATTCAGCAGAAGACTGGGAGATATGATGAAAAACTGAGTCTCCAGGTAAAACCAGGAAAGTTGTCAGCTATGCTTTTAAAGAATCAAAATAAAATAAAATAATAAAAAAAAAATCTGAAAGCTTTTAAATTTTATATTATGCCCAAAGGGGCATTTATTAACATTTTGTGTGTTACCTTTATTTATTAAATATCATGCTCTTTGCACTTAAACCATAAAATTCAATTCAACAGTAACACCACAAAACAATTTAAAAAGAGCATATCTTTAGAATTTCTGATATACCGTCTTGCATGTAGGAGATAAAAATGTTTTTTTCCCCGTACAGTGCTGCCATTGCTCGCTTTGAAATCGTTGAGTTTGTTAATAAAAAATTCATTCAAGTTTTACAAAATATGAAATAGATAATGAAAAAAAATTCCAGATTTGGGCTTCCAGTTGCCCATATTTGGGTGGAAACATATGTTATTAAAAATATGATGTTTCTAGATACTATTGTTTTTTCACAGTGTAAGAAACATATACATTCATGTAAATTCTTCATTGTTTAATTTCTTTAAATATAATGCAGGGCTCTAATGTTTGGTAAGTGAAACGTCGTTTATAGTGAACCAATGCAAAATGCCAAAACGTAATTAACAACCGTTATGGGAAAATTGCCCCTTTGGGCTAAAAAAACTCAACATTTGTTTGTTTTATTAAATATTTTATTCAATGATGTAAGTTGCCTCTAAATTATTAGTAAAAAAAAAAATTTTTTTTGTTCTCAACAATCTCTTTGCACTTTCCTCACTGTCTGTAGCAACAGTTTCTGGATTTAGAACCATATTTAAATGTCGCTGTTCATTAGTCTATTGATAACAGTGGCATTGCCATCACAATAAAAAACTTCTGTGTATCATCTTCATAGAACCATATTACAAATTCTGCCATTTGTTAGTAGACTGATAATACAGGCATCATCATCACAATGAAAAACTTCTGTTACAACATCTTCATAAAACCATATTACAAATTTCGTGCATTAGCTGATTGATATTTGAGGCATTGTCATCAAAATAAAAAAAACTTGTTACATCCTCTTCATTTACTACCACTTCTCCACAAATTCCATTAACTGAAAAATTTTGCTAAATTCACAGCTTATCATCATAAAGCTAAGCCAGTATCTGCTATTCACTGTTAGCAATTATCATGATAGTGGCGACTAAAGACATGTTGCTTTGGTAAATTTTTTCTTGTTTCTATCATATGCAAATGAAGACAAGCTTGAATTACATTAGTTTAGTTATTTATTATACTTATGCCTACACATTTCCTATACATGCTTGAAGCTACATATGACATCTGAGTCCTGAATAAACAAGTTTCCACATACACATAAGGATTATCCAGGACAGGCACTAGACATTTTGAGGCCCGATGCAATCTCTGTAGGTCTTAAATTCTGTCACCAAATGCCACCCTAAACATTAAAAATTTTACATTCCTCTGCCAGATTTTGCCATTCTTTAATTTTATTGCTCAATGCTTCTCTAAAATCTAAAAATTTTGTCTGCCCTAAATTTCACCGCACTATCTCTGGTGCTAGTACGGGGCTTATCTGAATAACAATCAGTTACTCTCAATTCAAACAACACTAAATGCAATCTTTTGGCTTATAAATATCATTCACAAAAACCTATATTTTGCACATGTAAAGAATTTCCGTTAAATTTCTGCACCTCAACATTTCGCCGCACAGTTAGCTTAAGGTTGTAATCATCACCAAGGATAATGCCAACATAAAAGGTTACCATGCTCTTTGGTATTCAGCTTATTAATATTAAAAAAAAAATAGACATTATTGCATGAGTAATTTCTTTAATTGCCATGTGTTGATATTCATGCAGTGTTGAAAGCAATAAATAATAAATAATGATTTGCCTGGTTGACACCAGGGATATAAAATTTACAAATACCTCTTCAGTAGGTGTAAAATCAACAATATTTCAATGTAAAGCGTTTCAATTTCAGATGTATACCTAGAAAACGGATGCTAGAGAACCAAATTATTGCTTATACAAATTTATAATAAATGATCATCTCTTCGATATGGAGGTATTTTATTTAGTGCCACAATAAAATTAAGAATTGGACTCTCCATGTTTTACTATGAAAAAATATCAAGTGCATATGCATAAAGAACAAATTCTAAAAGAAAAGAATGCTGGTGGTCAGGGTTCAGATCATTCCAGATGGCCAAATTTTGGATGTTATACAGTACATTTAAATATCTCATAGTTCAGGATTTCAATTAAGATTTTCAAAAAGGCTGTTATTTAGATACAGCCGGTTAAATTAAAGCCAGGTAAAGGGATTTTACTCTATAATGCAATTTGTTAGTACTTTCAATATAGAAATGAATAATACCGAGGAACAGCAATTTCATTGTCTTAGATCTGTCACTTATTTTTGACTAATTTTACTCCTCTGAATTAAAAAATAACCTTAGTTTTTGTCTACCACATTAACTTTTTAAGCTACAGGATATCTTCTCTTTGTCTCAAAAGTCACACAAAATATACATATAAAGGGAAAACTTACAGATATTTGTTCACAAAGCATACATTTATACAAGATTATATATAGTTATTGCAATTTACACTTTATTCATACAATCAGTTTTTTTACAAAACCGTAAACACACAATTAAGGTAAAAGTTTTCACTTTATGGCTTTTTCGGGCCTTTATCTCTGAGGGTAGAAATGCCAAAATGAGATACTTGAAACAATTTCCTTTAGTTGGCAAAACTTAAACAAATTGCTTCATAAGACCCAGTTTTATATGCAGGGGTGGAAATATAATGTTTTTTTGTGTTAAAAAGTGACCGATGTAGAATGTTTGGATCATCAAGTTTCAGGTCAGATCTTGGTGGCCAATTCAACTGCACCCAATGCTTCTCCTGAGCTAGCTCTGCTGTTCCACATACACAAAAAACAGAGATACCTCATACACCTACACTGCTGGCCAAGGAGGAAGCAGAGCATTTTAAGGTCAATACAGATGATCAGTTGGTGCACTTGATATTGCAACAAATCAATGGCTCTCTTTATGTCTTCATAATCTTCCCACAAACAAACTGAATGACCTATTGGTACTGCACCAAATAAATTTCCATTGTGGAAGAGAACACTTTAAGCTCCTCTTTGAGCTATCGATGAACAATCGCAACTGAGTTACATTATAAGTTGAAATTCCCAACTCTTCCATTAAAGCATAAATGCTAAGGCAATACACAAATCCATCATCTTTTGAAAGAACTGACGAAACACAATTTTTCTTGATCAAAAGTAGGATACCTTAGCTCCTTTCTCAAGCAAGTTTTCCTGATGCAGTCTCGATGCTAACAAGACCTCAAGCCTTTTTGGGTAGTCCCAAATTTCATACCAAATCATTCAACTCATACTGATCAAATTCCTTAAAAATGCATCATCTTCAATTTCAAAATCTTCATCATTGCTGTCAACTTGATATTCACCAAATATTTCCAAAGAGAGTAATTCTTAGAAAACTGACATTGGGAGTTTAGCTGAATGAGGCACTGGTCATAGATCTAATAGTAAAGTAGGATACTCTATTTTGCATTTGTTTTTCGTGTTATATACTGATGTTTTCACTATACAAAAGTAACAATCCCTTTTTTCACCGAGTGATCTTTGAGCTCTCGCTAAATTATAGGTATACAAAATGGAAATTTAGAATGTGTTCCCTTCACATACATCCATAAACGTTTCATGCATTGCTTGCATACTTTATGAGGAGCCCATGATTTATCTTAATCATGAATTTTCTACTATATTAAAATCCGTGCGCGTCTGTGTGTTTGTAACCTCATCTTCTTCGGAACGGCTG
>KK120524.1:35321-82175 GCA_000611955.2 Stegodyphus mimosarum | reverse complement strand
TTCCCCAAAACGGAGGATGACCATAGACTGCTATCTAAATATCTCGAGGAGAATTTAGTTGATTATTACCTGATTACACGAAAAATTGACAGGCCAATTAAGGTGGTCATCCGTGGATTATCAATGGACTGTTCGCCTGAGGAGATACAAGAGGAACTTTTAAAGCAAGGGTTCCGTTCGAGACGTTGCGTACAAATGCATAGGCCACGCACGAAAATACCTATGCCCTTATTCTTAGTGCACTTGGAAAATTTTCCGGATGTACAAAAAGTGAATGAGATTAGCAAAATGATGTGCTTTTTTGTTGAAATTAAACCGTACAAAGTGCGTGGGGGTGTTGTGCAGTGTCATAACTGCCAACACTTCCACCACTCATCTGATAATTGCAAACTCAAGCCCCGCTGTGTCAAGTGTGCCGGTGCCCACAAGACGACGGAGTGCAAATCCAAAAAGATAGACACGCCTGTTTGCTGTAACTGTCTTCAGCCAGGCCACACAGCGAACTACAAGGGATGTTCTAAATACCCTGTTTTCAAGCCGGCTGCCAAAAAATCCCAAGCGGACAAGACATCGAACCCCGATAGTTCGTCCAAGCCATCTGCTGTTGTTCCTGCTGTCAGCTACGCCAGCGTTGCAGGCAAAAGTACTAGCACCGCAGCCTCTGCCCCAGACAAGAATGTTCCACCTGCCCAAACTTCACAGCCAAAAACTGTTGTTCCACCTAACAGAACTGTTGCAAACACTAAAAAATTAAATGTGCAATCACCTCAGGGCCCCTCGGACATTAATGCATTCAAAGAATTATTTGATTGCTGTAAAGAAATTATGAACATGTTTAAGGGCTCATCTATCATGAGTATCCTTTCTAAAATCTCTGCTAAACTACCAGAATAGCGTGCTGCAGAGCACGCAATTGACAAAATGTTTATAATTTTTAATATCTTTGAAGAAATTTTCAGTTCACCTTGTATTCAATAATCATGACTAACTCTCTATGTAATGTTGTAAATGTTATTACATGGAATGCAAATGGTTTGTCTGGCAAGCTTCACGAGCTGCGAGACTTTGTAGATAAGTACAACCCTGAATTTTTATTCCTACAAGAACACAAGCTTGGCCCAACTGATTCAATGTATGTTGCTAATTATTGTGTGTACAGAAGCTGCAGAAATTCAAATACAGCTCTTCGCAGAGGAGGTGGTACAGCTCTCCTTGTCAAACGCTGTATACCTCATTATCAAATAACAATACCACAGCTTTCAGCCATAGAGGCCACAGCTATCGCAATCACAACAAACACTAACATTACACATATTCGTCTCCACCTATATTCCACCATCGAGACAGAGAGCTGTTGTTGAGGCAGATCTCACTAAACTACTTACACTTGGTACACATGTTGTTCTAGGTGGAGATTTGAACGCAAGACACCGCGCGTGGAACTGCTATTCAAGAAACACTATAGGCAAACTAATCTTCGAATTAGCCGGAAAGGCTGGTTTTAGCATAGCATCTCCTAAATCCCCAACACGGTATGCTGTTGGTTCTACAAGTGTTATAGATTTCTTCCTGCTCCGAAATACCAGCGCTGCGCTGGATGTTTCGGTGCTTGACGAATTGTCCTCGGACCATAACCCTGTTAGAATGATCTTGGATATCAGCAGTTATACCACAACATACAAAAAGGCCTTTCGTACTGACTGGCGGAAATATGGAAGAGCCTTAAACAACCTTCAGTACTCTATACCAACGATACATTCGGGGAAGGACATTGACAGTTTGGTCAAGGAATTCACCGAAAAAATTCAATCAGCACACAACTACGCTCGATTTGAAGTTAAACAAACAAAGTCATATCAGCCAAGAGAAGTTCGAGAGATCATAAAACAGCGTAATGCAGCTAGACGCTTGTTTCAAAGAACAAGACACCCGGATGACAAAAGAAATTTTAACAGGTTGTGTACGGCAGTCAAGTCCGTCACTAAAGTACATGCACAACGCAGCTGGACCAACTACCTTGAATCGCTCTCCACGGATGATAATTCACTGTGGAAGGCCGTGAAGAGGTATACAAAATGCTACAAAATCATTCCGCCCCTTAAAGGCCCTGACAGGATCCACCACACTGAAACTGAGAAAGCAGAAACTTTAGCATTGCATCTGGAATCTCAGTTTCGCACTAACAACATAGGTGATACACAAACAGAACATCTGATCTCTAGCTTTCACTCCACTTTTACTCCAAGCCCCTACACAGACAACACCATTTCGGTCATGCCGTCGGAGGTCTGCAGTTACATCAAAACGCTAAAAAATGGAAAAAGCCCTGGATACGACCAAATCACGAATATGATGGTAAAGAGATTTCCTATGAAAACGATATGCTATCTTACTAAAGTATTCAACATCATTCTCAAGCATCAGCACTTTCCGGAGTCCTGGAAACTCGCCAAAGTAATACCTATCCTTAAGCCGGGAAAGCCTCCATCTGATCCAGGGTCCTACAGACCTATCAGTTTGTTGTCCACCATTAGCAAGCTCCTGGAAGCTGTTCTACTTAACAGAATGCAAAACTTCATTGATGAAAGAAATCTGCTCATCCCATACCAATTTGGGTTTAGAAGCAAGCATTCCACTACTCATCAACTCTACAGAGTGGTAGAGCTTATCACCAGTGGACTGAAGACCAGAAAAGTTACAGGAGGACTCTTCTTAGATGTAGCAAAGGCCTTCGATCGGGTATGGCTGCATGGCCTCATATACAAACTACACCCCCTGGGTTTTCCAGGCCACATCAGTAACATTACTCACTCCTACCTAACAGGTAGACACTTCGTTGTTCACGTTTCTGGAACACTCTCATCCCCCCGTGCTATTCTCGCATGGGTCCCTTTTGGGCCCCACTTTATTCAACCTCTACGTGAACGACATCCCCACTACAGACAACACTACACTCGCAATGTATGCTGATGACACTGCGATCCAGACTCAAACTGCATTTGTTGGTTCAGCAATCCAACGATTACAAAATCACATACAATTACTTGAGACTTGGCTGACCAAATGGAAGGTCAAAATCAACGTGGACAAGACCACAGCAATTTTGTTCACCAAAAAAGAAAAATTTCCAAATCAGCTGAAACTCTATGGAGAGACCATCCCCTGGGCCAAGCAAGTCCTTTATTTGGGGGTGATCCTCAGTAAAAGATTCTCATGGAACCCACATATTACATGTTGTTTGAAAAAGTTTCGAGCACGTAAAGCATCACTTAACCCCTTAATTGCTCGAAACAGTGTTTTATCTATAGATAATAAGTTGCTTATCTACAAAACCATGTTGCGTTCTATTCTTTGTTATGCATGCCCGGTATGGGCCTATTCTAATAAGTCCATTCGATCAAAACTCCAGACAGCTCAGAACTGTGTTCTGAGACAGATTGTATGTGCCCCATGGTACATTAGGAATGCTAAAATCCATGAAGAATTAAAAATTGAACTGGTCAGGTCGTTCTGTGTTCGCCTGGCCAGACGTTTTTTCGATGGATTATATAATTTAAATAATCCCTCCATCACCTTGTATAGTTATGATATATATGACGATAATAATTTCCATCGCCCCATGGCGATACTCAACGATTGTATGCCATAATTTGATCTCCTCTGTACTTAATGTGCCTCTTTGTATCTGCTGCTCTCTCTCATGTGTTTCTATAGATGAACTATTGTATTCAATTGTCTTTTGTAACCTTTATACCTCTATTTTTTCACACCAAAAGTGCGCACTTTTCCTTGCTTAATTCTGTATTTTATTTCAGAACCACTAGCTCGTTCGGCTTTCTACACATTTAATTATAATTACCACTGCTGAGGTAGAGACTGTAATTTGTAAATATTGCATATATCTTGTTTTATTTTTTACTCTAGTGAGCATCTGCTCCATTTAAGATTATCATAAAAAAACTATTATTTATTTAATGTAAGCTATTTTTTGTATACATATTGTTAGAAACCTACTAATGATATTCGATGAGGGGTAGGGCCTTCGGCCCAGGCACCCTGGTGCCAGCACCATGCGACTCTCAGACTTCCTTCCCCTTCTTGTATTTTGTTCTCCTGATGAGGAGCGACCTGTAGCTGCCCTCGAAATCGATTGAGTGTTTTTAGTGAATGTACGCCAAATACAAAGTTGTGTTAGCGAATTTGATTTTGCTATTTTGTTAGACCTCCGATTTTACTGGAAGCTGCGCTTGAACGCTATGGGTTCAAATTTCCACAGGTTTTCAAACTATTTTGTCGAAAATATCCAGTTGCCCGTTTCCCCATTCAACAGGTGTAAATTCTCTTGACCATCTGTGGACGAACCGGATTACAAACGTGATTCTACATCCCTCGAATTCATGCTCACAAGTTGTCGAATGATATAGTCACTGAATACTATTTAGGTTCGATTCCAGGTTAACGGGCTGGTTGGATGGGGTTTTCCGCGGTATCTCTCGTATGTAACATGGATACCACTCGATTCTCGCTACTCCTTTACAAGGGCATCCCTTCCCTTAACCCCCTGGGATATACACACTGATTAAGTATTTTACTATGGCAATAGCACTCTGGGGGAACAAAAACAAAAGCCTGGCAGTTCCAGAACCAAGGAAAGATCGTACAATTCGGTTAGACTGAGGGGTGGGCATCGGCTGTAAGTTGCCAGGCTAAAGTATCGGTAGCTGTAACGGTTGCCATTAGGTGTGTATTCCCTGTAAATCCTCTAGTACAGGGCTGCTCACGTAGGCCTGGTGGGGTCATTATCGGCGACCAGTGAAATTGTCAGGCTTAATTGTTTAGCCATGCTTCTCCATAACACCGAGAACCAGTCGGTTTGGGGGGGGGTTAAGTGATAATTTAAAAATTCTGTCGCCAGTAAGTGGGGACCAGCGGCAGTAAATCGAGAATTCTAGTGTCACTTTTTTGGGCCTGTCTCCCGCCTCCCGTGTAATGCGGAGGACAAAACATTAGTGGAGCAGGGCGTGTAGTACCCTATTCAGAGCGGCGGAACACGGTTAATAATACAGAAGTCCCATCCCTAGACACACATCCCTAGCGTGTTATGCATAATCTGATAAATCAAACCAAATTAAACCCCTCGAACTATTTTTTTTCCAATAAGACGGAAAATTGCAGTCGTACCAGTTAATTTTTATCCTTGTTCCTAAAAACCAAAAGTTGCTCATCGAGAAACCGTTGAGATTCCATCAAACGAAAGCGTAGATGTTACGTGATCCTTACTGATAACTGACGCTAAATCGCAATGTTTGCCCACTGTCTC
Organism: Stegodyphus mimosarum; assembly: GCA_000611955.2. Classification (NCBI taxonomy): domain Eukaryota; kingdom Metazoa; phylum Arthropoda; class Arachnida; order Araneae; family Eresidae; genus Stegodyphus; species Stegodyphus mimosarum. The sequence goes on along the minus strand of KK120524.1, from coordinate 76,855 downwards.
ATGGTCGACAAGATAATAAGTATTAGTGGAAATGTCTCTTTGCTGCAGTTTGTAATTCAAAGGTATTGGTGACTAAATATTAAATTTTCGAGCCGCTATTAATTTTAAACGATTAAAAGTAAGTGATGTTTAATTCAGAAATTTATATACTAAATTTAGCTTACACTAAAAGGAACAAATAATAAAAGCTTTTCGAGTTGCATAAAAATTAAGAACAAATAATGTAAACTTATTCTTTTCCTTTTATTTATTACTAAATTTTTCTTCTCGTACATGCAGAAATAATACCTGCATTTTAATATAAATAATATCTTGTTACAAATAAGTACAGAAGTGCACGCTCTACGAGAATCTAACATTGTTAGATGACAAATCAGAGTCAAAACAGACAAAAGAACGAAAAAGAAGTAAATGTGATGAATACAATAAGTCCCCCCTCTAAAAAAAATAAAAATAGGAGAAATATATGCAAAAATAAACCTAAAATAATTTTAAAATCTTAAATTTAAAAATAACAGTTCTAATTGTAACTACAACTCTCTTCTCATACGCTCACATATGCGTCGACTATAAGCGCTTATAAGCTTACAAGTGAAACTTTATTAACAAAACGTATGAAGTAGATTATTACTTTTTTCGAGTTCCTTTCAAATTTATGTTATGTACATTTGCGATTATTTGTAAATACATTCATTTGAAGGCTGTTTCTAATTAGTTAATTAAAAAAATATTCTTGAACTGACTTTCACTCTTTGGTGGCTTTCTAATAATTAATAAAAAGCACGTTTTTTAATTTATTTTCTGTCAGTATATTTATTGAATTTTCGGAAAATATACAGGGTCTTTATAAAGTCTCGGACCCATTTTGATGTTTAATAACTCATAAAATAATAAAGATAGATTAAAATTAATAACATAAATGGTTAGATAGACTCAAAAAGTTTCATGACCCTTGTCAATGAACTTCCACGTGTGCCTCCCTTCGTCGCACGGAGAATATCAAGTCGATATTCAATTTCACGCCAGGTACCGGCAAGTCTGTCGGCATCCACAGAGGCTATTGCGGTTGTAATTCTGGCTTTTAGGTCATCAATGTTCGACACTCTCCTCCTGTAAATATTGTCCTTTACAAATCCCCAAAAGAAAAAGTCTAGCGGCGTTATATCAGGTGATCTGGGTGGCCAAGGAATTGGACCTCCTCGCCCATTCCATCTTCCTGTAAAATGGTCATTCAAAGAATGACTCGGTCGTGCATTAGTCCACACCACACATTAACCTTTGGGGAATCCCTTTGTGCCTCACGGTATTCATGGGGGTTTTCAGATCCCCATACGCGCACATTATGGCGATTAACAATACCAGAAAGATGAAAGGATGCTTTGTCGGAGAACATTATGCGCTTCAGAAATTCAGTATCATCTTCTATCCTCCTTAGCATATCTGTTGCAAAGGATCTGTCTTCTAGGCCTATAATAATAGGCAATAGTTGTGAAAAACAAAAGAGAGAAAAATGCAATTAATAAGCAGACGATATTTAGAAAAGTACAGATATTTAGACTGGAAAGTGAAATTATCTGAAATTAACCACACACGCGGACGATACTTACTAAAAGATATTCAAATCTGAAAACACTTCATTATTTTATGAGTTATTAAACATTAAAATGGGTCCGGGACTTTATAAACACCATGTATTTTATTATTTGAGCTACTTATAATTTAAATTATTTCTATGATGATTGAAGTTTTCACATCTTGACATTTAGATTTGATTATTATTTTCCAGTTTGTAATTATTTTCCTGATTGTTTTGCTGCTTGTAATTAAATGATTAGTTTAGATATTTTGTGACATTTTTATTATTATTTTAGAATGTTAATTTGTTTAAATTTGCTTATAATGCAATTTTAATCTAATATACTTCTATTTTTGCACCTAGCTGTATTAATGACTGTATTAATGAACTATTTGCTACCTGATGTAAAAACGCATAGGATTTGCTTTGTTTACATTTAATTTGAGACAAAACTTAATTGTTTATCGTGTTATTCACAACGATGGCAATCCTGTTATATTATCTTGCAGCACCAGCTCCCTGAGCAGATAGTATGAGATAATCAATATCTCGTTATATTTTTTATTTCCTCTGATTATTCTGTGACCTTACTCTTTGACTCTCTGTGTCAAGTTCTACTTTTATTTTTTTAATTCTTCTGAATTTTTTCTCATATACGTCTACGTATCAAGTTTTTAGTTAATCGCAAAAAAAATTGTAAACTTTTTTTTTAGTCCAAAGAGGCAATTTGCCCAGAAGGATTATTAATTTGGTTTTTGCATTTTGCGTAGATTCACTAAAAGCGTTCTTTCACTTTTCAAACTTGTTGCCACCAAATATTATCGCCCTGTATTATATTTGAAGAAATTAAATAATGAAGAGTCTGCATTGTGGTAAAACAACGGTACCTAGAGCCATCGAATTTTGAATACTGAACGTTTCCACTCGAGTATGGGCATCTGGAAGCCCAAATTTGAAATTTGGAATTTGTTTTATTATCGATTTCATATTTTGTAAAACTTTAATGAATTTTTGATTAACAAACACAAAGATTTCAAAGCGAGCAATGGCAACGTTGTATAGAAAAAACATTTTTATCTCCAGCCCGCGAGACTGTGTATTGGAAATTCTAAAGATATGCTCGTTCTAAAATTATTTTGCGATATTGCTCTTGAGCTGAATTTTATGGTTTAAGTGCCAAGAATATAATATTTGCTAAATAAAGGTAACACCCAAAATGTTAAAAAAACGCCCCTTTAAAATCTGACACCTTTCAGATTTTCTTTTTTTCTTCATATTTTTTTCGATGTCGAAGGTTTGCTCATGAACATACTGAAAACAAAATTTTAAACGACAACATAATCCTTTTATTCTTTATTTTATGTACAATACATAAACGATACTTTAAAAGGAAATATTCACTTAAATCTTATATGCCAAAATAATATGCTTACGGCATCCAGACTACATCCGCAGCCTTCCTCTCTCCGTCCCGACTCCTCTTCCTCTCTCCCGTTCACTCCCCCGTCTCTCCCGTTATTTAAAATCTGAAAACTTTCAAATTTTTTAAAATTTCATTTCATTTATTTTTAAAAGACTGTTGGCTTTCGTGCATTGTTTTCTTCTTTGGTGGTATTTGCGCTTATTTCATTCATTAATAATTTTAGCGTTTTATAATTGTTGTAACACATATATGCACTATTAAAAATTCTGTAAAATAAAGTCCTAACTTTAATTTGTAACAACCTTTTCAAGTCTCCTATTTAATTTGTTTATTTCCAGTTTCTCTGCTAAAATTAGTAATGTGTATATAATAAATCTCTCTAAACTCCGCCATTAGCGTCACATAAGATTCGTATATTTTAAGTATTTGAAACGAGAAGTATATTATTAATTATAGGAGAAATAGGAAAAGTATCCGAATTAAGAAGGAGACTTAAGACTATTACAAATTAAACTTAGGAATTTAGTTTGCATTATTTTTATCTTCACACAATTTTATCTATCTATCTATCTGTATAATTTGTGTGTGAAATATAAAATATGAAAGAAAACTACTGACTTAAATTTACCAATAGACCTTATAATTCCTGATTTTAATTTCGCTACATCCTCTTCCTTTCAATAAGTTCCTTTCCCCTTCCTCATTTTAATTTGGCTACATCCTCTTGCCTATACATTAAAAACAGTGAGTCTAAATAGCGGCATCTAAAAACTAATCCGCATTATGTCAACGTATGAATCCGGCAGTTAAGGCTAGCTCTTGTCCAATCGTTATTAAAATTTAAATAAAGAAATCAAATCTATAAATACCCTTTCATGAAATACTTGCCTTCCTTTCGCTATGCAATGATGTGCTATTGAATCCTTCTGTTCTCTATGTCGTCTGTAGCCTAAAAAATGTTATATGCTACGAAACATTGTGGGGTGCTTGTTGCACCCATAGTGATCTGTAAAACAGAATATGTGGCCTCAGAAATATTTATGAAGAAATGAAATTGCTTCTTGTTATCTACCTATTATTCTCTATATGAAGTAAAGAATAGTCAAGTTTCTACAAAATTTATATTACACATTTATATATATTGAATTAAAGTGGAAAAATTGATTTAGTATATGTTGATCCGTAATGAAATATATACTTGAAGTCATAGCAGAAATTAAATAATACTTATTTTTATTTAGTTGAGATTTGCAGCCAAAAATAATATAGTAGACTAATCATGCTTATTTTTTACCACATTCACATTTTGAAACCGTTATAGTAAGAAACGAGCAGCACAGCAGCAGTCTAGATGAATCAAGAATGAAAGAGAAATACGTCATACAATATATGTTAGTTCAACAGGAGAAAGGTTTTGGTTTAGGAATTTTAAGTTCCTAATTAGCTACATCTTTCAGCGTTACGTAACGGATGAAAACGAGAAATACGCAAATTAAAATAGAGAATTAAGGGGCATTTGTAAAATTAAAGTTAGAATTTTCATTTACATATTTGTATTGTACATATACATGTAAGAAGTTACATCTAGCCAGGAGATGTAAAACTGATGTCACTCCATGTTGTCGCCAGCACAGTATCAGGTCAGCAGTGGCTGTGGGTGGAAGTAGAACGGGATTTGTCAGAGAGGAAGCCGTGGATAGATGGTCCACTGGCGGTAGGCAGACGAGCTTTACAGGAGTTTTGGAAGAAAATGGTCTTCCAGATGTTAATAGTTTTTCAGCCAGCAGAGGATATTTGAAGTTTTTTGCCAGAGACCCTGGATTATAGTGCGTGCAAGGACTATATAGAGAAGTGGGTTATATGCGTAAACTATCCTGTAAACTGGGTGTCCGCCGGCTAAAACATCGCAGAGAAAACAACATAAAGCGAAAACGTCGTCGTACAAAACACCGTGGAGCACTTGTGAAACATCCTAGTACAAAATATCGTCTTCGAAAATAAAGTGGTTAAAAAACGTCGCATTTAATAAGGTAGCGTGGGGATAAGAAAGATAACGTGGCAAAAAATAAAGCACTTACAAACCATTGCATAACGATAATATCGCAACCATACGTGTGATAGGCTTTAAAAGTTCTAAATGCATATTCGCGTAAGGATTTTTCATTATCCTTTTCTCTAAGCGTTTTTAGACTATATTTTTCATGTAAAAACAGCCGTAAAACTTCATAAAAAAATCTGATGTGTACACCATATGACTTTCTTATACGGATATTAAATTATACTCATTTTGCATTTCCTTTTAACTTATTTGGGATAGAATTAAATCTACTTTGTAGATAGCGTATAAGCCACAATAGAAGGCACTCTTTAAAATTCACTATATTTTTTTACCATAGCGACAATCTGGCGCTAGGTTCACTTATCGTTACATCTCATTCATTTTATAACTCAGAATGCACAAAAATTATGTATATCATCTGAAGAATTATCTAATTGTTGCCACTTAAGCTATGCAAATACTCTGATAAATCTAAAACGATGTATAAAGAAATTAAAGAAAGAAACAAAAAAAAGTAAAAAAAAAAAAAAAAAAAAAAAAGAAAGAAAAATCTTTTCATTGACGATTCAGTATTTCTCATTCAATTAATTCAGATCTCACTTCGCCACAAGGCAAAAATACATAAAAACTCAAAATATCTGTATTAAAAATTACCAAGCAAATCTTAAACACTCATTTCCCCGAATAAATTCCAGAATGGATTAAGCATGATTTAATTCGCAAAAATAAAAAAAGGGTTATCTTTGTTGTTCCGAACCTTAGTTTCTCTAGATTGGCAACACATCCACTATTCTGACAAGTTTCAAACGTAAACATATATGGCCGCTATGGCCAAAATAATTAGGCTTCGCCGCACTTAAAGAACTTTAAATTGTTGACAATTCTAGAAATATTGCACGCATTCTAGAAATAAGATAGGTCATGTAGATTTACAAAGCCATAAAAACTTTAGCCGGAAGATAAGAACAATATAAATCAATAATTTTTAAAGCAAAAAATGCACAATATACAAACCTATAAGAACAAAAATACTGAGATCACTGACGAAGTAGCAGAGTGGATATATATATATATATATATATATGTATATACATTTATTTATATTTATTATTATTTTATTTTGGTGAGGTCGATTGCAACCAAAATAAGAAGGGCACATTTGCATGTTATAGCAGTCCAATATACAAAATTTCAACGTTCTGAGACTACTTGTTTTTGAGTTATGCGAGATACATACATACATACATACGTACGTACGCACAGGCGCCACGAAAAAATCTCTTCAGAATCCATTTTAAGTTAGTTTTATAATTTTTTTGAGAGAAAAAAAGTCCTTTATTCTGTTCTTGCGTTCAGATATCACGCAAAAACTTCGTTAAATTGCATTCGATAGCTGCCAAAATAGATATTTTGGTTGAGATATAATACCCGAAATTCTTCGCGATTACATTACTTCCATTTTACTTCGCACAAGGAAGTAAAAAAGATTAATTTAATTATGATCTTTAGTAGTTAACTATGTCAGTTCCCTGGATAATGAATTTTGATTACACATATTCTTTTCCATTTCACATCAGCAGCGTGGGTGCGCTATTTCTTTTTTGCGTCGCAAACGTTTATACAGATAATATTTTTAGAACCATGGACAATAGTTGGCAGAGACTAAGCGAGCGAAGTAGAGGCTTAACGGCAGCAGAAGTAGAACAAATTCACGAAGAGAAGATTTGGCTTTAGATTGCTTATTAAGTGAAAGGTTCAGTTCTGGAAATTTTGAGTTCAGGTTCAGAAAGCTACGTCATTAGCGTTATGCAAGTCATACGAGATGGATTGATCTAGAAAAGACTCAGTCCAGAAAAAGGCAGTACTCAGTTACCTTTAAGTTTTAGGATAGATAGAGGAAATCAAGAGGCTATTCTTAGTTTAAATTGTAATTTTCGATCTGCATATTTTTACCTTACACACAGAAACACGTATATATATACAACAGTTTCGGCTTCCCCGCTCCGTGAACTTAACCACAGTACGGGTCTTTCCCCCCCGCAGGACCGGGGCTCAACCCCTTTCCCGGAACCTTGGAGAAGTCGGCGCAACGCACCCAGACTTGGGGTGTCACTGATCGTTTATTTGCTACCTACCAGTCGCTCGGGCTAGCCCGTTGCAGAGAGTCAATACCCAGCACACCCGGAGCACCACCCCCCGACTACTAGCACCATTCTGCTCTAAGATATGCCGGACCCCGGGCCGGCCAATAAGTGACCTTTCCGGAGTCCCCGGAACCACTAGGTTCGTAATTTGTATACTCCCATGGTCGGGACTGCCTAGGTACAGGTCCTAGCCAGTAGCTTCGCAGAGTTCTCTAAGTCGACCCCCGGGGGGGGAATGTATATATATACAGGGTGATTCCCTATCAGACCGACAAACTTGCAGGGTGTGTAGGAGGTACAGCGACGTCTCGGAATCATATAGAAATGCAGGGTCGCAAGTGTCGTAGTTGTGGGCTATGGTGCAAAAGTGCAGAGCAAAAGAACCGAAACAGGAACACTTTCATGGGACAGAAAACATTTTATTGAAAGGTTGTACTACAACAGGTGTTCGAAATTACGACCAGCAGTCGTCTGCCAGGCCTGAAAGCAGCGCTGCATGGAATTCCTTAGGTTTGGGAAGATTTCTGGCATGTCACGTATCCTCCTGACCGCTACAAATTTTAGAGCGACGAGGTCTTCAACTGAAGGAAAGGTCATCTCGTACACCAAACTCTTCATGTGATCCAAGAAGGACACGTCCGCTGATCTAGTACCGGACCTTCATGCATGATAGGTCCGGTGATCTGGCAGGCCAACGAACCGGACCAACACGACCTATCCACCAGTGCCCAAAGGTAAGATCGAGGTGTCGGCGGACGTCTGTCGTGTAATGTGGAGGAGCTTTGTCCTCTTGGTACCGCAAAGACCTACACGGAACCTATCATGATGGACTTCTCCTTCTGAGGTCACATGAAGAATTTGGCGTACGACACACCCGTTCCTTCAATTGAAAACCTCGACGCTTGCATATGTAGCTGCAGGGAGGATACATGACATGCCAGGAATCTTCCAGAACGTAAGAAATTCCATGCAGCTCTGCTTTCAAGCCTGCCAGACGACTTCTGGTCGTAATTTCGATCACCTGTTGTAGTACAAACTTTCAATAAAATGTTTTCTGTCCCATTAAAGTGTTGCTGTTTCTGTTCTTTTGCTCTGTTTCTTTGCACCATAGCTCGTAACTACGCCATTTACGATTATGCATTCCTATGTGATTCCGAGTCGTATCTATACCCCCTACGCTCCCTGGAAGTTTGTCAGTCTGGTAGCCAACTACCCTCCATATATATATGTATAGATATATATATATAGAGAGAAGGGGGGAGAATTATGCTGAGGAATATAAGAATATAACTTTTTTTAAAGTTATAAATCAAATTTCTCACCTGGTGTGCAGACGATAATTGTTCTACCTTGGAAATCTCTGTAAGGCAGTACTGAGTAACAGTTCATATTCATGACTTCTTTATGTTCGGAAGGTAGGAAATCAGTAAAAATACGGGAATACTTCTCATTAAAGTGATAATAATTTCGTAGGGTGTTGAAAGCCTTTTTGACATTGTGCTTCTGGTGTCGAAGAAACATTAACAAAAACTGGTCATCCATGTAGGGATAGAAATTGGGTTCATCTGCAAGACAGAATGAAACAAGTTTATTGCATTATGTCTACAATGACTGTAAAGTGAGATGTATACTGCAGTGATTGAAATCATTTCCGCCACAGTATATGTCATTCTTGGTGAAATTAATTATACCAGAAATTTAGGAAGTTTGTTACAGCGGCCCTTGGTGAGAAATAGAAGGTACACTGCGCCAAAAAAAAGGGGGACAGTTCTATATCTCCCGTTCTACTGCGCTGACTGACGAAATGTAAACTGTGTTTTTCATGTCTTAAAAGTGCGACTTAGGATATATAACATTATGCTGCATAGCTATTTTGGCACAAAATCGATTTTTTCTGAAAAGACATCCCAATTTTCTACTACTCAAATTATGCTAAACTGCAAAGTTTTGTAAAAATCACAGGAGTAGATTTAAAAAAATTAGTTCTCAAAATTTTAGCTCCTCAATGTTAATTCAATTTGGTATATATTTATTAATAGCTCTTTTTTATTAAACATATTTCATTCTTCCTTTCATATTTCAAAATTTAGGTTCATTCCAAATAAAATTCGCCATTATTTTTAAAATTTGTATTTTAAAATAATTTTTATAAATTTTTCAAAAAACTTTTCTTGATTATAACCTTTGGCCCTCATCTTAAAGTAGATGTATTTCTAAGAACTACCTGCAAAAAAATAAAGGTTTTATTCAAAATTTCCTAAGGTATATGTGAATTTACACTTTGGCGTGTTTTGAAATTTGGTGTACTTATTATAAGCGATGATAACGAAAATGTAGTTTACGCACTCTGTTAAAATTATTTGAAAATATGAACAATGACTCTTTTTCCGCTCGTGGACAATGAAAAGAAAGAAAAAGAAAATAGGTTGGTATAAATTAAGAAGCTCGCCAAGTGAATTAATTACCTTGGCGCGAATTGAAAAAATTCCGCCAAGATAAATTTTTAAATTTCTCCATAAATGTGTCACCAAAAATTACAAAATTTAATATCTGAGCATATATTGAGTCGTAGACTCGAAATATGGAAAACAATTGGTATATTGTTTCAGAAAAAGTCCGATTTTGTATCAAAATTCCTATGTTAGAACAATGCTATATAATATACATCCTAAGTCACGCTTTCGAGACGTGAAAAGAGCAATTCGAATTTTGTCAATGGGCCCAGCAGAATGGAAGCTATAGAACTTGCACCCCCTTTTTTTTGCGCAGTGTACACATGCAGCAACTTTGTTGTGCCAAGGGCAAAATAATTCTCAAAATGGCCACTTGTTAGCAATTTTGGGAAGAAGAAATAGATTAATAAAATTTAAAATGCAATTAAATAGCAGATGAGAATTACAAATACAGTGCATAAGCGAAATCCGGAAGTTCAATAACTGGAACAATCTTTTATCCATACTTAAATCTGTTTTTTAAATTTTCCCTTTTTTTAGCGGAATATAGGAATGGATAATATAATATACTCAAGCAAAAGAGAATATGCCGTGAACCGAAGTTTGCTCCGATGACTTTTGAGTCTTGAGAGGTTCGCACAGAAAGACAATATCCGCGATAATATCAAACATTCTGCGTATTGTTTCGTCTTTAAGCGTCTGCCAGCTGTTATATTCAGAAAAATATTTGTTCAGCAATATAATTGTAGTTCAAAGATTTTTCTTTTAAATCAAAATTGCTCCCTAGATAGAGTTTTTACTAGCAACGAAAAGTATTAATAACATCCCGAAGCAGGTACTGTAAAAGCTCGATTATCCAGAAGGCCTGGGAAATGCGGAATGCTGGATAAGTAGAAATTCCGGTGATATGAGTGCATAAAAAGTAGAATTCACAGAAGGAAATCTAAATTAATGAAAAAGAGATTTTTCTTATAGAATGTTATTTTATTTGTTATCAACCTCAATATCAAAACAGTAACAAAAATTTATAACGTACATTGTATATATATATATATATATACATACAGGACAAAGCCAGAGATCCGGATGCCCAATATCCGTAATGGTCAAATATCCGAACGTCAAAGCCACCACCAACTTTTTTGAGGACTTTTATTTGGAAGCTTTACGCATGCGTATTTGATTTGTTTTCCCCACAATCAAACACGTAGAGAGTCTCGTGTTAATTCTCGTTCTCGTGTTCTCTTAATTTCACATCGGCACTAAATAAAAAAATCTGATGCGTACATCACATGACTTCCTTGTACGGAATATTAAATTATACGCAACTATTGCAGGATTTTTTAACCTATTCTCTTGAGAACCAAAGACTTCTTTGCACCTAGAAATAAAATTTAAACAGAAATAAATTATATTAACTATTTTAGATAAAGAAGAACAGTTGTGAAATAAACTATCCAAAGTGTCATTAGTCAAGGAAGCTGTTGTACAAAAAATTGATTTTGTCCTTTTTTCAGCTAAGGCAGTTGCATCACCACTGGTCTCGTTACTGATAGAACATTGTAGAGGGCACTTTGAACTGTCGAACGCTAAGAATGATGGCTCATGCCACCATAGGGATATGTTCGGTGGAAATTTAGGATCAAGTCCTCTAGAAGGATGATCAGCAGGGTTCTGCTTCGACGAAATATAGCTCCACTGTTGATAGAGATTAGCATCTAATATTTCTGTAGTCCTGTTTGCCACAGAAAGCTTCCATTTTCGAGGATGAGCGGCTAACCAACAGAGAAACAATTTATAGTCAGTCCAAGCGTGGAAGGAAATTTCAGTGCTGGAGAAGACCTTACGGATAACATTGATTAGTCTTGCAAGGAGCAATGCACCTAGAAGTTCCAGTCTAGGTATAGATACTTGTTTCATAGGTGTGACTATGGATTTAGCAACCACCAAATTGACTTCATTTCTGTCGTGAGATGTTGGTTGAACACAGTAGATGACAACAGCGTACGCAGATTCTGACGCCTCACAAAAACTATGCAGATAAATGTGGTTAGATGTAGTTTGAAGCCACCTAGAAATTTTAACATTGCTGATAACCTTAAGATCTTGAAATCGCTGCAACTTCTCTTCCTATTCACTAGGGAGTGGAGCATCCCAGCCAAGTTTTAACAACCACAACTGCTAATAAAACATTTTCACCTTGACTGTACATGGCGATAGCAAGCTAAAAGGACCAAAGATTTTAGAAATGAACTTTCTTTTAGTAATTTCAGTCCCAAAATCCATAGAAGCGTTAAATAAAAATACGTCTTCTGTAGAGTTCCAAAAGAGCTCTAAAGTTTTGGCACAATCGTCTGAATGAACTTCCAGGTCACTTTCTTCCTGGTTATCAATGGATAAATTTTTGGGAAGCTTAGGGCAGTTCGATCTTCATTTCCTTAAATTAAATCCACGTGTCTCTAATAAATGTGAAAGCTTAGAGCACAGGTCAACTGCTTTCCCTAAACTGTTTGATACAGATAAACAATCATCTACATAGAAATAGTTTTTAATAACGGAAGATACATGAGAAGAATCCTGTTCTGAATCCAAAGCAATCTGCCACAAACAGCGTGTCGCTAAGAATGGAGCAGGTGGAGTGCCATAAGTAACTGTACATAATTTATATGTCTGCTTTTTGAATTAACTCATGCTCTCCAAACAATTCCTTTAAATGTTGATCCTCATTATCTTCTAAAATTTAGCAGTACATTTTTTCTATGTCGGCAGAAAAAGCTATTTAATGTTTACGAAAACTGAGCAATACTGAAAACATATCTCGTTGTAGTGTTGCATCTACCCTTGAAACAAAGTTCAATGAAACTGAATTTTTAGGTTTACATGATCTGTCAAATACTGAACGAAGTTTAGTGGTCGAGCTACTCGGTTTAACAACAGCATGATACGGTAGATAATATATTTGATTATTTTCTTCAGTATGAACAACTGGAGCCATATGATTTAAAGTTTCGTAGTCTTGCATGAACTCCTTGTATTGCCTACCAAGCTCTTTATCTAAAACTTATTTTCTTTCCATAGATAGAAGACGGGAAATAGCCAAAGGTTTGAAGTCGCCTTACTCTTCAGCTTTACTGATAATAGGCAGTCGGACGACAAATCTGCCGTCTTCGTTTACTCGATAGTTTTCTTTAAAATGCTTCTCACAAAACTCTTCTTCAAACGTTCACTTCTGATTTTGGAACATTAATTCTTGCAACTCCCCAAAACGCTTAAGTGTTGCATCGCCGTTATCCTCGATATGTAAACTAGAGAGATTAACACTAATGGGATGCGGAGTATTGCCTCCTGTTTTAATTCTGGCCGATACAACCCAACCCAAAATAGTATTTTGCGCAATTACATTTTTATAGCCAACAATTTGCCCTGGCTGAAGCAGAGAAAAGAAATAATCAGCTCCAATTATCATGTCTATTTGTTTGGGCACTGAAATTCGGATCATCAAGATTAATCGAATTCAAATAATCAAGGTCTTTGCTGTTAATCATTTCTGGAGGCAAATTCGAAGTTAATTTTTTAAGAATATATGCTTGTATTAAAACACCTTTTTTTTCAACTCAGATTTCGGAAACAATTTTAGATTTACATAACCGCGAGTCAAAGCTGCTTCAGAATCACGAAGTCCCTTTACGGAAATGCGGGCATTTCGCCTGCTTATATTTAATAGTCGAATAAATGACTCATTGATGAAAGAAGCTTCCCTTCCACTGTCAAAAAGGACGATATATTCGTGACCTTGACCAGCAGAATCGTAAATTATTATTGCCCCTGTTGGTAAAAATGAAGTACTCTGCGCCTTAATAGAAAAACTCGAAATATTATTTTGTTCGTCTGAGTGACAAATTTTTTCATCGCGTGGAGATGAATTTGACACCACTACGTTATTACTTTTAATATCTTGATGCAGTGAAGTATGGTGTTTTACTTTACAAATAGAGCACAAAGTCTGCGATAAACAAAATTTTTCTTGATGATTTCCAAAACAATTAAAGCATACTAAATTCTTCCGGATGATATTTTTCCTAGTTGTAGTATTTGCACCCTTAAATTTATAACACTTTGATAAGGTAGGAATTGCATAGTGAACCGGTTTAGAACAGAATGTTTATTATTATGTAAAACATTCTTAGAGTTTTATGCAGTAGTGTCTTATCAGTATTAGGCGTGTTTAACATTTCTAGTGAAACACATCTTGAGTTTAAGAACTCCAAAAAAACGTTCTAAGGTAGGAAATCCTTCTTTACCAGTTTTCTGTGACCATAAATGGCGCATTTCCGAATCAACCTTTTCTAACAAAAAATAAATTAGCCAAACATCTCTATACGAAGCTTTTTCGCCAGACGACTTTATTAGATGTATTAGATAGTTTTCTTAGATTAACAGAATCAGCACTAATAATTCAGGGTTGCCCAAGAAATGTTCTGACAAGCGATATGAGAATTTGATTTTTTCTATCATAGCGATTCATCAATTTCGGAAATCGGAATATGCTTAATAATTGTAGCTGGTTCGTCCGTTAAAAGTCCTATCAAATATTGGAATTTCTGAATTTTTCCTAATGACTGATTGGTATGAACTGTTGCCACGTACAGACCTTTCAAATTGAGCCAATCAGTATATTTACCACTGAAACTCGGAATTTTTAACCGAGGAAGTTTAAAGCTAGCCTCAACTGCAGGGGGATTTGAAATCAAAACATTTCTGTCCCTAGCTGTTAAATTGGCAGATTGATACATTACTTTCGTTTCAAAATATCTAGCTTCGAATTCAGCAATTTCAGAAACTTCTTGGGGTAAAGCGGCATCATATTCATAAAATTATTTAAATATTTGTTCAATTTTTTCTAATCGCGCTTTTAATTCCGTTAAACTTAACTGATTACTGAAACTATTGTGAAGCCGCGTTAGATTTCGTTCGGCCTCTTAATTTTTTAAGATCTGCTTCACTTAATTCAGTCATTATTACCATGAATAATGATTAATAAGCATAAATAACTTCAACAAGATACTTAAGCAGTAAAACATATTTCCACGTATATATCTAACGGAAAGCAGACGATTTGCAGTGTTAGTACTTTAAAGTTCGTTAAAGACTGTTCTGAGACATATAATTACAAAATAGTTAATATATATTAAACTGCCTTACCTGGAGAACCAGATAGTTGCCTTGAAATAAAAAGAATCAGCTTTGTAAGAATCTTTATTCATTCTAAACATGAGATATTCTTTAAGAGAAAAATGCCTGCAGCACAATGCGGCTAACGACGCTATTCTACCAAAATTAAACATAAGCAACTGTTGCCATTCACACAAACACAATAGTAAAATAAAACATGTTTCCAGGAACAAGATTATTGTATAATTGATAACATAAAATTAAATACTGATAAAATAAATAAGGCAAAATAAAAAGAGAAATACAAATATTAAATATACATTCAAACAATCGAAGTCTTCCCAAAACTGAAATATAAGTTCCGCATATACAAAAGAATAAGAAATTCAAGACTGTGGTTTTAAATTGAGAGACACGTTTTCTTTTTAAATAAAAATCAACAAGTCATTATTCCCACGCTCCCATGAAGACTCGATCTGCCACGGCCTCGAAACTTCAGCCTTTACCTTGAACTTCAGCCACGAACTTAAGAATCTGCGCAATTTTATGCGTGATTTACAACATTAGACTAGATTAAATAGACTGTTATCAATAATGTATAATAAACTAAGTATTAAATTACCCTTTTGCCTTTAAATTGTATTTGTAAAAATAGTGTAAAAATTTAAATGCAATCTGAAAGCCATATCTGCAGCCACTTGCAAGTGTAAGAAATATATTATGTAAAGTATAACGAAATATATATATGTGTGTGTGTGTAATGCATATTCGAACTTGAATACTCATAGAAAAGAATTAATTAAATAGGAAAAGGCCACCTAACACTGGCCATTAGACCTAGGTTTGATTCCTAGAAATTGGTCCAATTTTATTCTGGTTTCGTCGTTTTCCTTTTTATAATGTCACTATTAAGCATTTACTTATGTTAATTTTCATAAACAGGGTGGGCCATAAACTCCTGCAAAGTTAAAAAATTCGTAATAAAAGAAGGAATGCACGTAAAATTTTTCTGTTCGAGCCAGTCTGTTTAGAAAGACATTGAATGTTTTTCCACGGAAAAAAAGTTTATAAAAGTAACCGACAGAGGCCGCTCACACGTCATACTGAGATGTTTTCTGCAAATCAGGCTATCAATAGAAAACTTGGCTGGAAACGGATACGTCATTCGAAGCCGGCAGCATGCTTTCTTTACCAGATCGTGCGTGGGCGGTTAAATTGTTCTACAAGAATGTTGAATTCACAACTGTTACATTGCGAAAGTTTCGCATGGAGAAAGGACTGAAGGCGCAGAAAAGCCCTATTTCATTGAATGGGATACGGAATTTAGTACGACATTTTGAGGAAACTGGGAGTTTGGAGGATCGTCAATAAAGTGGCAGACCACCCTTTGAGAGCGGACTGTGTCCATGTTGTACAAAGTGTCATGAAAGATATGGCAGCCGAGACATCAACGGGGAGTAGCAGTGCTCGTGAAGCTGAGAGAAGAACGGGTATTCCGGAAGCGTTGATCGACGTATTCTGCACGGAATTTTGGATCTGTATCCATACAAAATGCAGCGACTTCACCAGTTATTACCGGCAGATACAGATGCAAGACAAAAGTTTTCTATATGGGCGCTAGCACAAATGGAACGTGACGTGGACAGATGAAGCTCACTTTTCACTGCATGGTGACGTCAATACGCAAAACAGTCGTATGGGAGACGTTCAACCTTCGTGAATAGCAAAACCAGCCACTGCATTCTCCTCATGTGACTGTTTGGTGTGATTTCACTGCGTCTTTTATTCTGGGCCCTTTCTTTTTTGAAGAACCCTGTCCAGTATCTGGCGTGAAAACCTGTACAGGCACTGCAGCACGGTATCTTACGCTTTTGCGCGACCACGTTGCGCCTGCATTGCAGGAAAGACATGCCTTACCTGTTGTCACCTTCATGCGGGATGGTGCCCCGCCCCACATTGCACGTGACGTCAAAACGTTCCTATTGGAATCTTTCACCGAAGACAGAGTGAGAAATCGCTGTTGTAAAATTCAGTGGCCCTCAAGATCAGCAGACTTGACTTCGGCAGATTTTTGGTTGTGGGGATGCTTAAAGTCTCGTGTGTACCGGGGCTCCTCAACCACCCTGGTGGAACTGAAAAATGCCATTCAACTGACCTTCGCTGCCATCGACAGCGACTTTCTACACTCCGCTGTAATGCGCGTAGTGACGCGTCTCACTTGCCTATTACCTTGTGGTAGTGGTAATGTTGAACATCTGTTACTGTAAAATAAATGTATAGTGTCATGTTATTGTGATCTGTTTGACAGTCTGTTTCTGTTTGCGTGATTTGAATAAAACGTCTTGGTATGATGTGTTTTTTTTTTTTTTTTTTTTTTTTTTGCATGGGAAAAAAATTCAATGTCTTTCTAACCATATTGGTGCAAACAAAAAATTTTCCCGCGCATTCTTTCTTTTATTACTAATTTTTGAACTTTGCACGAATTTATGACGCACCCGGTATATTCCAGAATTACAAGTTTTTATTTTGAAAGACAATTACCCTAATATTATTTCCATGCAATACACTGCTGAAAATTTGATCAGTTGTAGACAAAAAATAAGAAATTTAGAACCAAATTCACAAAGAGATGAAATAAATGAAATTCGAAACCAGTAAACTCCAAAATTGCCTATAAATATGTCAAAAATCATCAACCAACTGTCAACAAACCTGAAGAATTTCTGAAAACTACAGAAATGTGAAATATAATAAAAACTACAATACATATATATATATGTATACTATATAAAAAAACTGGAATGCAGTCAAAATCTAATTCAACGTTATCAAGAGGAAGTAGATCAGATTGAACTGAATCCCTTCTCCCAGGTAAATTACAACGTTTCTATTCATCCATAATTAACTAATGATCCATTCTAAATTATTTAATTACGACAGTTTACTGGGAAATTCTGAATGCCTCCTCGACGCAGAGGAATTTTCCGAAAATGAAATAAAAATATACAGTAACAAATCCATATGTAATAAATTCAAACTCAAATAAAGCAAAACAAAAATAATTAGACATTTTTATTGAAATTAAAACTCAATTAAAATGTAATAATAGAAAATACACATAAAAATTAAAAGAGAATTTTTCTGATTGATTACATAGTTATGTGTTATATAATTTTATTTCATTTTCGGAATTCCTATGCGTCGAAGAAGCTTTCGGATGAACAGAAACGCAGTGGTTTATCTGGGGGGGGATTCAAATGAATCTGATCTACTTTCTCTTAATAATGTTGAATCAGATTTTAATTCGATGTTTTTTCCTATATGTTTCCTGTATGTTTTTTTTTTTTTTTGTTTTAATTTGTGTATTTCAAGTTTCTCTAGTTTTTGGAAATTTATCTGATTTGGTGACACTTGGCATATGATTTTTTTACATATTTATGGGGAATTTTGGATTTTGCTGGTTTAAAGTTTCATTTATTCCATGTTATTGTGAATTTCGTTCTAAATTTCTTATTTTTTGTTTGTATACATATATTATTATTGTATTATATAATTATTGTGTTATATATATATATATATATATTTGATGTTTCCGTTTAAAATTTTTTCAAGATTCAGGTTTTAAATATGCTCATAAATTACTTCATTTCAATAGAATTCTAACTACCTTTATCAAAGGAGATAATATACTAAATAATCCATTAGTCAATAAATTATGCATATATAATATATACATATATCTCAGATTACGAGCCCCCTGAAGAAAATATACCGGGAAATATAAATCCTTTCATGTTTTCGAATACTCAAATTTAGAGTACTGTTTAGTTGTAGTTTCGAAATATTTCAAATATAAATTTACTTCAGATTTTCTTCGTTTCCTCAGAATTTTCATTTGAAATATTTTTGTTAACAAAAATTACTTTTGTTTTGTAAAAACATTTATTATGCTTTTCCTTTGGCTGAAAATGTAATTAGTATTTATATAGCACCTTGCTGTTGATATACCCAATGGTTTTTCAAGTTTGAAACTCGAGAATTCTCATCATAAATTTTCAGTTATTTTTAATTTTTATCATAGGATTATGTAGGAGCAGATTACATCTTGGCGATTATTTTAAATTTTCACGGAAATGCATTTTTAACAACTTTAGTAATTTTTATTAAATTAATTTTTGTTTTTTAACTTTTTTTTATTTCAAGTATGCACAATCATTCAAAAACTTGGATCTGTTAAAACGTTTTCGTCTGCTCCTTGAGAAAGATCAAAACATTTTCCAACATTTTTTACATTTTAATATTATTGTATTGTATTAATTATATTTCATTATTTTATTGCATTATTTTGTTTCAATTTTTTTAAAGGCTTTTGTTTCAATTTGATTGATTTGTTTTTATTCCAGTTTTAGGGTATGTACTTACGATTGGTTGATTGAAGCTTTCTTGACTTAACCTGTAACTTAATTATTGTCTTTTTATTACTTAACTAAATAATTACCAGCATACTGCGCTACTTTAATAACGTATTTATTTAATTAAAATGTTCTTCATATTTATGTATATATATATATATATATATTGTTACGTATTTCTTATTTATATAACTATTTATTTAGAACTGTAATTAAAATTGCTTTATTTTACTGTACAACGCAGACGATTTTTGAAGAGAAAGCTACATCGGAAAAGTAAAAATAAAACAGCGTGTGCATTTAATATTTAAGAAATAAATATCTGGTAATTACTATTGCCATCCTCAAAAATCGAGAAAAATTGAGAAAATAAGTTTTACCAGAATATTCTATGGAATAATTAAAAACCTTATAAAAGCGGAATTAAAACACCTCAATTCAGTTGTAGCTGTTTTAAGCGAACTGTTGACTTAATGCTGTTATTGATTGTAGCGAACTCGTTGTGAGATAGAATTAGTTTCTCTGTTTTTTAATTGAGTTCTGTTTAACCTTTGAGATATTGTGATATTGTACGAATATCTCTGGGGAAATATTTCAGTATTTTGTTTTATTTCTTGTGAAAAGAATAAATTTAATTAACTTTTTAACGACTTGTGCATTCTCTCCATTACGAAGTCGTACGCACGCAACAATATATATATGTAATAGAGTGACTTTGAGTAAGCTGCAGCAGATTGGCGATGGTTCTCTGCGTTATGTCCTGAGGAGACTTTACTGGAGAACAAGAAAGATAGAAGTCGAAAGAGAGAGTTGTAGACAGACGTGGCCGAAATGAATATAATTTTTATTGGTGGATGCGAACTAATCATCGAAAACACATTTTTCGTCACAGATGATCGTTGGCACAATACGCATCCCATAATTTTATAGAGTTACGTAGCAGCACGACAAAGCAAAAGGAGCGAAATAGCATCTTGTCGGCGAGAGAGCTGAAGCTTAAAGTGCGCAATTATCGAATATAGAGGCTCACCAAATGACGGTTTTGTTTAGATTAGAAAGGTTTCAGGTCTCAAAATTTTAAATTCCGAATTAGCTACATCATCAGCGTTATGCAAACCATGGAAGATGGATTGATCTAGAAATGACGCAGTCCAGAAAAGTTGTTACGATTTTAGAATAGAGAGAGGGAATTACCGGGTTATCGCCAGTTTAAAATATAATTTTGATTTACATATTTGTTTTACCTTGCATATGTATGTATAATACTGCAAAAGCTAAAAATTAGAAATAATATAATACATAAAATGTTTTAAGCCTTAATGATTACGATATATCTATCATATAACAAATTTATCTATATATTTATTGATTCTGAAAAACCATTATATACACTGCTGAAAATATATGAAATAATCGTGTACTAGTATCCATCAGTCTTATAGTATAAAATTCACCCTCTGACCTCCTTATTGCCACGCGTCTTGAGCTTTTACCGTCTTGTTGCCTTCCGGCTAATTTTCACTGAGCCGGACACGTCGCGCTTCGCGCGACATCCCGGCTATACCTGCCTGACTGACTGATTGACTAGTATAAATGAAAACTTTTGTGGTCTTCATGCTATATTTAGTAATTACTCTGCGTAGCTACTAAACATGCCATGTACAATTAAATATTACTGAATTAAAGTATGTGAATATATATATATATAAATTCCATGTCATAAAGCTCCCAGAAATCAATATGCATATTGCTGCTTGTGTATTGTTTTTACGCTTTCCAAGCACATCGTAAAAAAATGTTTAAAATTCTTTAAAATTTCTAAAAAATATATATACTTAATGTACATTTTGGAAAGTCCTTAAATAATTTACAGCCTATAGATAGGTCTTAGATCATAATTAGCTAAGACACATGAATATTAATATTTTTAACACAATGTGTTTCAGATTGTTCATGATAATATCGTTATCGTATGCAAATAACAGTTACAAATACTGCATTTAACTGGGACAAGATGAAGACACAATATATATGCAATTGTGACAATATGTACATCGTGAAATAAGTAATATATTATACTAACCTGCTATGAGTTTTTTCAGTTTTTCTAGGGAATCCTTCCTTACGAAAGGTGTCTCTCCTAGATCCTTTTCTGCGATTGCTTCCATTTCAGGACTTACACCTTCCACCGAAAAAGGCACAAGTACCATACTGAGAAAATGGTGTCAACTAAAATGAATACTAACTTCTAATTAATAGCAGTTCGGATAACTTTTAAATTAGTAACTTCGTTACAGTACAGCCTTAGGTTATTTTATTTTAATACGTCGCTGAGATTAACTTCTTTATCAAAATTTAATCTAGCTGCACTCTTCAAATCTATTTTAAAGTCTGATATGTTCTTTTTTTTCCTTTGCGCAGAATAATGATAAACAGTTTTGCGCATTCGAATTTATCTATTTAAGATAAGGTAATCAGTTCCGTACTATGATGCGAAACTCGTTGTCCTTGTAAATCCTTTGTTTTTTTTTTTTTAATCTTTTATGTTTTTCTCATTAATCGTGTTCATTAGTGTCATGTTTCCTTGACTTTTTCCAAGGATTTCAACTCGTAACTTCAACAGTGCGTCATCATTAAATACATATTACATTATCTAGTGAAAAACTCCCATTTTCAATGGGGAAAATGTTTCCAGAATAATAATTTAATGCAAGTTATTATTTGAAAATTTGCCTGCTTAAGGAGAGTGAAATCTTTTCGACCCTGAAAAAAGTGAAAGTTTCTATTTATAGATTCGACTGTTTTTTTCCCAGTAAAACTGATTACAAAGTTAAATTGCTTTATTCATACGAAATATACATTATTATTACTCTGTTAAAGTAAAAAAACAAGTTTTATCCTCAATATTTTTTTTTTTTTTTTTTTTTTTTTTTGGAAAGAAATCTTGAAACTTTTTTTGAAATGATAGATTTTAGATACGTTTGGTTTAGTTGAATGTGGCAAAGTACACTAGGACTATCCGCCATAGGTAAGGGATATCTTCGGGGATGACTTTATGAGGGAAACTGGATCGTATATATATTACACATGAGGAAAACAACGAAAGCGCCCGGGTTCGAACCGAGGCCAGAATTACCAGTGTTTAGCGATTTTACCCCTTGGCCGCTCGTGGACACATTGTTCGATACATGATCGTACTTAGCTACTCATAAAAATTTTTATTGTTCACTTCGGATTTAAAGTGATGGATATTTGCATTTTAATTCAGAAAGTGAAGCTATTTTTCTTCTAAGTTAACTTATTTTTTCGTAAAAAATTTGGAGATTTTTTGTAATTCAAGGAAATTTGAATTTTAAAAAAAAAACACATTTTAAAAAAAATCAGTGCCTAAATAATATATTTCCTCTTACAGAAAAATGTAAATAGATTCACTCAACACATTTGGGTAAGTAACATTATGCTGTTGTTGTTGTGACTTATCTCACTTGTATGACAGTAACAACAGAAGAAGCCCACAAAATTTATCGTGATAAAGAGTTCATCATTGCGCATGTCATTGGCAAGAGTTTGAGCGCCACGTAGGTGACAATACGACTTTGCTAAGTTTCGTTCCTAATTTTGATAGCAAGCACCTTGAGGAGGCGGGTCCGAGAGTCTCCCACTCCTCTTGCCCTACTCCCAATCTCTCTGGAGGACTTTCGGTTCACCGTCTATTTACAGTGCCCCCATGCCACACAAACACTATACATTTACAAACAAACATCCATGCCTTCTCCGGGATTCGAACCCGGGCCCTACGTGAGGGCAGACAAAGTCATTAACCACTATCCCGGTTGGGCGGCAAGTAATATTATAAATGTGGGGGTGACGTCTTATCAATAAATAGAGATCACTCCCACTGTTCAAAGTATCAGGTTTTATTCTTGGCTCACAGAAGTAAAGATAAACGGGATGAGTATATACAGATGGATAAATGTTTTGGAAAGGTATCACAACACAACAGCTGACCTCCTACGTATGGTCACTTTGGATAAGTCCAGATCCGATTACCTACGCGCAACCGGTAAGCGTCTACTTGTAGCTCCTTCGCGAGCGTTCCGTTAGACCGCTTCTCTCTGCCTTCTCTATCCAAGTGGAAGATGTGTTTACCTGGAGCGTTCCTACCGTAGATGTAGATAGCGACATCTGGTGCTTCGTTGAGGCACGATTCCCACAACGCTCGGCCATCGACAGGTGAGGACCTCCGAACACTGGAATATATCTGCAAAAACAAAATACAAAAAAAAAAGAAAAAAAAGCAATAGTTGAAAAATAGTTGGCAAAACAATGATCAGGTTGCAATTCCATCAGACCAAAGCTTCATGTGGTCGGCCGAAGTGGAAGTTGTTTCAGGTCCTTCATGAGTTCCTACTTTTACTACATCGTAGCGGTCATGTGGCTTAGTCTTGACCACTTTATAAGGTCCTAAGAATTTAGGTCTTAGCTTGAGACCTCCTCCTAACTGGGTTCTTTTAATGGCTACTAGGTCGTTGACTTTGTAGAGTGGAGCGGTTCTACGACGTCGATTGTATTGTCGTCGGTTCTCCTCCTGCAGTTTTAAGATATTCGCTTTGGCCTCCTCACGAATAGACTCTTTCTGCTGTATTGTGGAGTTTAGAAATTCTTCATCGAGGATTTCTTTAATTCTTTGGTCTGTCTTATTTCTCATTTTCACGCCTGTCATCAGCTCGACAGGAGTGAATTTCGTGGATCTACTGATGGTGCTCAGATCTTGTTTCTGCATTGTCTTCTGAAATGCATCGCAGTCTGTGACTATTTTGATCTTTGTGCCTAAAAGATAACTTCGAAATTTTTTCAAGGCTTCGACGATCGCTAGCACTTCGAGTTCATAACTTGACATTTTTTCTTGTTGAGGTGATGTTTTTTTACTCATGTAATGGATTGGATGCAGCTGTCCATCATCTGAGCGTTGAAGCAACACTGCACCGAAACCATGACTACTAGCATCCGTATGTAACTCCAAAGGTTTTCCCTGCTGAAAGATGTGAAGTACGGGACTTCGGCTTAAAAGTTCTTTGAGGTGGTCAAATGCCTGCTTCTGTGTTGGCCCAAATTCAAATTCTACACCATTGCGAAGCATATCGCTCAATGGTTTGGCTATTTTCGAGTAACCAGATACAAATTTTCTAAAATAACCTGTGAGACCTAGGAAGCTTTGCATTTGCTTAACGTTCTGAGGTTGAGGAAAATTTTTAACTGCAAGCGTCTTATTTGGGGACGGACGAATTGTACCTTCTTCAATTAAATAACCGAGAAATTCAATTTTTCGTTTAAGGAATTGACATTTTTTAAAATTAATTTCTAGTCCATATTCTGAAGATACTTTTAAAACTCGTTTAAGTTTTTCTAAGCCCCCTTTCTCATCACGGGAAGGTATAATAAAATCATCCATGTAAATTACAACTGTATTATCCCTTATTAATTCCCTGAATACATTATAGATAAATCTTAAAAATACACTAGGACTTGTGGTCAAACCAAACGAAGCTTTTAAAAATTCAAATAAACCTGCATGACAAATGAATGCTAAATATTTCGTACATTTTTCATCGACTGGAACGTGGAAAAAACCACTTTTCAAATCTAAAGTTGAAAAAACTTTCGCTTCCCCCAAATGATCAAGAACTTCCTCTACCTGGGCCATAGGAAAAGAATCTTTCACTACTTTTTTATTTAACTGTCTGAAGTCTACGCATAACCTATGCGATCCGTCGCGTTTCTTACATAACAGAATTGGGGATGCGTATTCGGAACAAGATGGTTTAATTATCCCCATTTGCAACCACTCGTCTATCTGTTTATCAACAATTTTTTGCTCAGCAAACGGTAATCTCCGAGACCGTTGCGATACTGGAATATCATCTTTTAACACAATATTCATTTTTAAATTCGTGTCTTTGGTTTTATTTGGTTTATAATTACGAATCAATAATGACAAATCCGTACGTATATTCACATCAGTAACATGTAAGAAATCCATATCACATTCATCAATCACATTTGCAAAATTTAATAAAAAACACTCTTGTGACGATGATTCACTTTTAAAATCATTTTCGGTATTAGGATTAGATGTTTTATTTTTTTCTTCCCGACTTACTTTTAGAAGTTGAGTATAAATGTTTGGTGTTAAAATTAAAGGAACAGATAATTTATTTACGGCTGCAACAATGATTTCTAACCTTGGTGAATTGCTATTTAAAGATAATCCTACTCTAGCGATATCTGCCTCTTTTTTTTCGTCAAAACATGAGCTAAGTACTATTTTACCCTCCAGCGGTGTTTTTATTTGAATGAATGATGAATTTATGACCGGAACTTGAGCGCCTGAATCGATAAGTGCTTTTACTTTTTTATTTTCTACTAAAATATCAGCATATTGCAACTCGTTAATAAAACTGACGTTATTAACACTTGTTTTGTTTTTTCTTTCTGGTTCCTTATGCGATTCGCTTTGTTTACGTTTTACGCAATCCCTAGCGAAATGAAAATTTTCACCCTTTCCCCCGCAGACATAACATGATCTCTCTGGCGTCAACGGAATGACATGCGGTTTGCTTCGACGGAATGAATCATTCTTAATACTTTGGTTCTGCACACTTCGCACTTTCGATTTAGACTGAATTTTAGAGTTAGGTATTTCAGACAACGATTTTCCTCGAGATGAGAAATATAAATCACATTCCCGCCCTAATTGGGTTGGATTAAACCATGTTTTCCCCTCGCGAATACCTATGTAATCTTCGTTTTAAAATCCAAAGCTTCATACAATTTATCTGCAACAATTAAATCACATAACTTTTTAAAATCCTTTTGTGTTTCCCTGACCTGACAGTAGTATTCGAATGTTGCGGTCAATCGCGATGCAAACTGAACATGCGACTCGTTTGCTGTGCGTTGAGCATATTTAAAGTTGTTAAGAATCTCTCTGGGTGTCGGCTGAAATTCAGCTAAAAACAATGCTTTTAGTTTTTCGTAATCCGACAATTCTTCTTCAGTTGCATATGTTAAAACGTTATTAGCTTTAACCCCTAGCAAATTAATTAGTATCTCAGCCTGTAAGTCTTTGGGAACTTCTTTGGTGACAAAAGCTTTTTCCAATGAAATGAAAAACAAATGCAATGCCTCTGGCCGCTCAGGAACAGAGATTGTAAGCGTTTTAACACTTTTTAGTAAATTTTCAACACTAGTCTGCGCGTTTCTTCTATCACCCGATAATGACTGTGATTTTAAATTTTCTAGCTCAATCTGCTTCTCAATTTGGGCTAATTTAAGACGTTCGATCTCTAACAGATAGTGTTCATTACTTGTTTTAGGCGTCCGATCCTCGGCGATCGATTTGACGACGGCACGTACAAATTCAACGTTCGTTTTGAAGACATCAGAATTTTCGATAATTTTTCTAATGTCAGCTTTTTTGGCATTTTCTGGAACATTCTCTCCAATTTTTTCAGCAATTAATTTTAAGTCACTCTTGTTTGAATTATTTAAGAAACTCATTTTAAAAATGAAACAGAAGTAGCACTATCTTGAAGAAATAAAGGAAGAAAAAGTTTCACAGTACCTTTGCTGCAGTTCGCCGGCTTCGAGCCCCCATAGTTGTGGGGGTGACGTCTTATCAATAAATAGAGATCACTCCCACTGTTCAAAGTATCAGGTTTTATTCTTGGCTCACAGAAGTAAAGATAAACGGGATGAGTATATACAGATGGATTAAATGTTTTGGAAAGGTATCACAACACAACAGCTGACCTCCTACGTATGGTCACTTTGGATAAGTCCAGATCCGATTACCTACGCGCAACCGGTAAGCGTCTACTTGTAGCTCCTTCGCGAGCGTTCCGTTAGACCGCTTCTCTCTGCCTTCTCTATCCAAGTGGAAGATGTGTTTACCTGGAGCGTTCCTACCGTAGATGTAGATAGCGACATCTGGTGCTTCGTTGAGGCACGATTCCCACATAAAATCAAAATTTAAAGTTTGTTCGATATATACAAATGCATAAAAATGCGCTTAAATTTTGAAAACTCTCGTTTCGACACAAATACGTAGAACTAAGCAAATGGATTTCTCAACTACATCTTACAAATGTTTTAACTTCCTTGCATCGTAATCATGTTTGTGATTACTGCTCAACAATTTCACATTTAATTTTGCTTTGTCTTTTAAATATTCTTGCTTCCTGAATGAGTTTAAGCATTGTTTCAAATTCGAAGAATGGAATTTCTATATTTTTACGCTCTTTTGTGTGTTTTACAGCATGTTTATATCAATCTATTAATATTTGAAATTTTGGGCTCAGCATTTCGATAAAAAATAACTTCTTTAAAGCAAATAACTATCCTCTTTCGAGTTTTCAAAGATGTCAGCGTAACAAACCTATTTTTAGAAGTTAGGATACGTTCATGGGTAGCTCATGTAAACATTCCTTCAATATCATATCTCTAACAGACACTGTCTGACAAAGAATGTTCACACATATTTCTAAAAAGGAATACTGATGCATTAATTATTATTAACTTTATAAACAGAGCGTAATAGTTATGAGAAATACTAATAATTCTCAGTTAAAAGCTTATTTTATCTTAAAAACTGCCTCTTTAAGAAAGGAGTGTGTATGTCCTAATTTACATATTTTATCTTAATTTATTAGCTTTTCAAATCAGTAATGTTCACTTTATGTTTTAAAATCAAAATTGAAAATTCGATTTCGAATTTGACAATACTCCCCTTAAACATGAGTGCACACGTTAGTCGTTTGTGGAGAGAAAAAACTGAAAACTCTCCGAAAACCTTTTACTACGTAATCTAAAATACAAGAACGCATAGAAATCTAAATTTTAAATCATAGAAACTGGATTTTGTTATGAGTTAAAATCGTCTTCCGTATAATGCACTCTTTAGAGAGAATGGTGTACTGCATATTTAATATACTGTACGTTCCAAATTTTCTAAAAGTGAAGGAAACCTTAAAGAGCACAAATGAATCCGTTCACGATCTTCAGAAATCTTGATAAGTTTATACGTAACTATAGCAAGAATCCGAACAGAGAATGTTCACGTATATTTTTAGTAGAATTTTTTTTAAAAATTATTTGAGTTATAATTAAACATGAACAGATCTGTGAGTTTTCGGACCCAGAGTATCATTCTCTTATAAACCACTAAAGAGGTTAATTTATTTAACCAAGGGTAACTTACTGAAAAACTTTATCACCCGTGTTGTTGTGTTGTGCGATTTAGCCAATCTGATCGATAGTAGATCAGATCAAGTCTCTGAAATCACAGCAAGCTTAAGAGATTCATCGCGGCTAGGGGTCAATACTGTGCCTGCCGTTCGCAACAGCTTGGAGCACCAAAGAGGTGACTGTAAGACTTTGCCGAGTTCCACCCCCCTATTGATGAAGGGGGTAGGGTTCCGCACCCAGTTTTGATGAAGGGAGTACGTTACCCAGAGATTGTGGTACGAGAAGAGAAGTGAGAGAACTTTCTACTCGTCGAATGTGTAGAGTGCCTCCATGCGACAAAAGCAGTATACATTTAGAAACATCCATACCGTCTCCAGGATTCGAAACCGGGCCCTTCGGTATGGCGGTAAGCGCTACTAACCGATATCTCGGTTGGGTGACAAAGTATTACTAGTAAGGTTCCAAATACTCAGCTGCGGAAAGCGATAATGCTTATCCTGTTTTTTGTATTAAGATTTAATAAATATATATCATGGTTAATTTTAAAAATTTATATTCTTCTATATTTAAAACAAGAAACTAATTTAGTTTTACCTTGTAAGTTAAAAATATTATTTCAGTATTTTCTACGAAGTTAAATGAAAGTGATATCAATAAATATTTAATTAAACACTTCACTCACTTTAATTATATTACAAGTGTCATGAAATACTCCAACATCTCGCACACTTTAGTGAGACTTTCTCAGTCTAACGTCTGGTGGCTGGCAGAGGTTTATTGCTATGTCACTGCACTTGGTTTGATTTCCAGATAAAGAACTGCTATTTTTATCATAGCATCTTTGCAAAATGTCCAAATGCTTTAAAAATGACAGAAAATTTTTCCAATTATTTTTAATGTCGATGGATATATGGTAATTGATAAAACTTAGACGGCTACAGATTTAATCTTTTGAATCTGAAATGAGATTTCGACCTAACGCCCTTTACTCATATCTTATTCACTCATCTGATCAAGATCAAGATAGTACTTTCGGTTCAAGGTGTCAACTACGAATGAGTTTTAACCTATATATCAAGTAAGGCCGGAGGCCGCTCACTTTTGTTTAGATAAATCAGAGGTGCTTAGCATCGCGCCCTTAGGCGAAAGAATGGTCTATGTGGCAAAGCCATACAGAAAGGCAGTCATGAAATTATAAATTGATATACTTTTGTAGATGTAGAAACATTCGAAAAATTTTTGAGCAGGTGCTGGGTGCGTGCTATTTGCAGTGATGAATTAAGTGACTGAAATGAACATGTGATACAGAGAGTAAGTCAAAATCAAATCACGTAACCTGAGGTCGCGTTCTGGTTCGTTGATAAATACTGCTGTATACTCAAAGTTTTATTAATTTAAGAGTAAATAACTCTTGTAGGCCTATAGTATTGCAATCTACTACATAATAATGATCTAATAACTATGGAGAGGTGAGTTTTATGCTACGTAATTCTTTTTTAATTAGATAGAATTTGATTATTCCTTTTTTGGGCTTGGGGTTCACATGGACCAATCATGGTGCAGGATAATCTGTTAAGCGATTTCACGACGAAAAATAATAGTCCATAAGGCTATTTCAAATTACTCTTCACAAAGTCCGTAATTTGGCTTTGCCAGATAGTAAAAATACACTTAAAACTCAACACAAAAATAGTTAATCATATCACGAATTCTTGAGTATATGAAATGCAATTAAATACTGGGTACTATTTACAATATGTACACTTTCACCACTTTGAGTTGTGATGAATAGAACGTGGTCGCTTAACCAGATTTTCTTCTGTTGGATCATAGTTTGCGAGATTTTTAATAGCATTATATGGTGAATTCTGAACTTGGATAAAGAATTTGTGCGAAATTATTAAGATCTGTTCTTGTATTTCAGAAATCTTCAGGTCCTGATACAGCTGGATATTTCTAATAAACCAGGGTGCTGAGGTTATTGAGCGTAGAATTTTATTTTGTAGATAGCTAAGATTCTTTCTATGGGTTTTGCAAGCCGTGGCCCAAGTGGGGACTGCGTATAAGAGAATTGGTCAAATAAGCATCAGGTAAAGATTGCGTTTAGTATTCAGATTTAATTTAGAATTTTTCCCTAGAAGCGGGTAAAGAGCCATAAAAGCTACATTAGCTTTGTTGGTAATATAACTGAAGTGTTCTTTGAAAGTGAGCTGGGCATCAATATACACTCCAAGATATTTGTACGAATTGGCCGAAGGGATAAGTGTATCATGAATTTTTATATTGATATCCAGAGGGTAGTTTTTCTTATATCTTCTGTACATAACTATACAGCATTTGGTGGGATTAAGATTGATTTTCCATCTGGTGCACCATTTTTCTATTATTTTAATTTGGCTATTCAGTTTGTCTATTGCATGTTGCGGTTTTAAGGAATTAGTAAGTATTACCGTATCATCGGCATATTTAAGGATTTTTGCATTTTGCTGCTTGGGCATGTCACTTGCATATTGATTAAAGTTTGCTGGAGAGATGACGGAACCTTCAGGTAGTCCTCTATGAATATTTTTATGTGTGGACAAAGCATCACCACAGCGCACTTGGAAGGTAAGATTTTCTAAATAGGAAATCATGAGATTTAAGAAACTCGAAGGAGGGTTCAGTTTCGATAACTTGCATATTAAACCAGCATGCCACACTCGATCGAAGACCTTTTCGAAGTCGAGGTAGCATGCAGCAACTCCGTTTTTTCTTCTGAAATTCTACGGCAATGAATTCTATGAGATTAAGAATTTGATGCGATGTTGAATGAGCTTTTTTAAACCCGAAATGCTGATCGTCTGTATCAATTAATTTGTCAGTGAAAATTTGGAGCCTTTAGGCAATTACGCGTTCAAACACTTTGCTGATAGCGGGTAGAAGGCTGATAGGTCGATAGCAGGATACTTCTTTTGGATTTTTGCCTGCTTTCGGGATCATTATTACAATTGAATGTTTCCATGTTTTCGGAAAAGAAGAGAGCCTAATACATGAATTAATTAAATTGCACAGTAGAATTATACAGTTTTTCGGTAGAACTTTAAGGGCTTCATTACTTATGTTGTCAAAGCCTCTGGCGTTTTTATTCTTTAGCTTCCTGAGGATTTCTTGGATTTCTTTGGGGGAGGTAAATTTTACATAATCTCTGTTACTTTTAAGTTTAATTTCTTCGACTTCGTTATTGATAGTATAGTCAAAAGGACTGATTTCTTCATGTTTCTCGAAAACTTTTTCAAGGCTCTCCGCCATGACTTCAGCGATTTCCGTTTCTGAGTTGTGTGTCATACCTCTGTGCGTAATAGGGTGATGAAGATTTGCTTGGTTATTGCGAAGGGATCTTGCAATTTTCCAAACCATGTTGGGTTGCATTTCTAAATTTTCAAGAAAAGAGTCCCATTTATTGGAGCGATAGCTAATTATTTCCTGTGAAATTTGACGAGTGAGGTAATTCACGTGAGTCTTGTCGTTTGGATCTCTTGTGAGTTGCCAATTTTTCCTGCATCTATTTCTTTCTTTTATAAGGTTTAAAATATAATTCGGGAGTTCTTGCGGAGAGTAATTTTTCTGCGTATAAGTTGCTGTGGCCAGTGCCTTTTGAATATGTCCGTTAAATTTGTTAATTTCATTTTCAACTTCTTCGGGATGGTTAATTACTATGCTACTGGGGATATTAATAAGTTCATTTTTATAGATAGTCCAGTTAACTTTAATCTTCGGTTTAATGAGAGGTGGGTAGAAACCATAAAAATCGAATTTTGCAGGGAAATGATCAGAGGATAATTCTTCCGTCACTTCTAAGTATGGAGTAGAGTGAATATTTTTCAGTATCAGGATGTCAAGGATATCCCCTCTTCCATTAAAGTGATATCTCGTTGGAACATCTGGAGCGATGATTCTGATGTTGCTATTGAGTGCATAGTTATTAAGAATATTTCCGTTGTTGTTATTGATGCTGCAATTCCAGTTTGTTTTCTTGGCACTCATATCGCCGGCGATCAGGGTTGGGTAATCAAAATTAGTCAGTTTATCCAAGTCAGAATTAGTTAAAGTATTCTTGGTTGGGTTATATACTGAAATAAACAACAAAGGAACGTTGAATCCAGTATAAATTAGAGCTGCAGTGTTTTCCACTCGGCCTGTATTCGGGATATTGAAGGTAGTGAACTTGATATGATTTTTAATTAGTATCGCAGTGACGCCTCCGCTATTATGAGTGCGATCTTGTCGGATGACATTATAGCCTTGAATTTTGAATTTAAGATTTGGGTAAAGATGGGTTTCATTTAACATCATTACTTCGATATTGTGTTTGTTGAGATAAGTCGCCAATTCATATTTCTGTTTATTTACTCCGTTGGCATTAAAGGAGACTTTAAGGAAACTAGTAGTAGTTGCAATAAGGCTTGTGTTAAATTGTGGGCCTCTAGAAGTCATAATTTTGGTTCATATAATATTCGATCGCTGCCATGCCGATCTCGAATTTCTCTATTAAAGTCTTGGCAGACTTGAATTTCATGAAAAATGCTTTGGCTTGTATAAGTTGCGTTTTAATCCATTCGAAGAAATTGGGTTTTTCCTGATTAGATGGTTTTTCTCTGCTCCACGCTGGAGGTGGGTTAGGGATATTCTGTAGATTGCGCGACGGTAATTTGGGGAAGTCATCTTCTTTTAAAGTAAATCCAGGTTTAGTATTTTTACTATTTGAATTTTGCTCGGCTTTTCGCTCTGCAATTCGCTTCTTGATGTTTCCTGGGTTTTTGCTGCATCCGCGGTAGGATGAAACATGATTTTGTCCGCA
The DNA here is from genome assembly GCA_000611955.2 of Stegodyphus mimosarum. Classification (NCBI taxonomy): domain Eukaryota; kingdom Metazoa; phylum Arthropoda; class Arachnida; order Araneae; family Eresidae; genus Stegodyphus; species Stegodyphus mimosarum. The sequence continues at coordinate 43,533 of KK120524.1, read as the reverse complement.
AAGTACACAGACAGGCTGGTCTATATCTTTTTTAGACTTACATAAGTAAGTTTCGTGCATTTGTGCGCATTTTAAACACCGTGGGGTGTAATGGCACAGGTCCCGTGTATGCCCATATCTTTGGCATTTATGACATTGAACGGGACCTGGCCGTGATTTATATTTCACAATCTGGACATTAAGGCCTCTCAGCTTCTTAATTCCGAATATCTGCTTTCCTTCTTCGCTTCGTTGGACGTCAGCCACGAAAACTGGCAAATTGACGATATCTCCGTTCTTGATGGCAGTGATTTGCCTTATTTTTTGGACTGGTATGCCCAGATCTTGTATTTCCTTCTGTAGAATTTCGATTTTTGCGGTGGCCGGAAGTTTCTTAATAACTGCTTTAATAGGCTTCTTGGAATTCATTTGAAAAGTGTGAAAAGGAATTTCCTTATTTTGCAAATATTTGGTGATTTCGCGGTAGTGGTCGGGTTCGTAAACTCTGATTGTGAGTCTTCCTCCTTTTAGGTCTCCTGTATAATTTTTGATGCCGAGTACATCTTTAAAATCGTCTTTCATCTTATCCCAGTTTCCGTTAAAATCGGCGAGAACTATTGGTGGGATATGACCCGCGGTTTTCTTTGGGATTTCCAATGGAATACCATTTTGAGTCCCGTCATCCATGTTACTTATCCCACTGAAATCAAAGAAATTATCAAAGATCTCAAAAAAAGAAAAGCGAAAGGCTACGACAATATCAACAATGAAGCCCTCAAGGCATTACCAGCGAAAGGCATCATAAAAATCACCAACATCATCAATGCATGTATAAGGAAATGCTACTTCCCGCAACCCTGGAAGCACTCTATCATCATTTCAATATTAAAGCCAGGAAAAAACCCTAAAGACATCAAAAGCTATAGACCTATAAGTGTCCTCCCTGCCATGGGAAACATTTATGAAAAAATCCTCTGCTCCCGGCTTACAACTCACCTAGAAAATTATAACCTAATTGATAATAACCAGTTCGGCTTTAGAAGCGGACATAGCACCACCCACCAAATCTTAAATCTTGTAGAAATTATTTCACTTGCTTTCCAAAAGAAAAATTCAATCGCAGCATGCTTCCTGGATTTCGAGAAAGCATTTGATCGAGTATGGCACATAGGACTCATTGTTAAACTTCAAAAATTCATGCTACCAGACGGTTTCATCCATACTATTATTTCCTTTCTTAAAAATAGAACATTCCAAGTAAGAATCGGCGATACACTCTCTAAACGAAAACGAAGCTTCTGTGGTGTAGCTCAAGGCAGCGTAATCTCTCCAAAGCTTTTTAATCACTACATCAACGATCTTCCTCAACCTATAAATTCAAGAGTTCTTAAATACGCAGACGATACAGTCATTTAGCAGAATCTCGGAACCCACAACTAGCCCTGAATAACCTTCAACTATACGTAAATCACATCACTTATTGGTGTAACAATTGGAAAATTAATTTAAACGAAAACAAATGCTACACTGTGCTATACAGAAGATATAGAAGATATATGCGAGTAAATACAGATATCCAAATCAACAATGTCATCATTCCCGTCGCCGACTCCTATAAATACCTTGGCATTTATATTGATAAAAGATTAACATTTAAAGAACACATAGAATATATACAAAATAAAGGGAATGCAGCCTTTATGGCCCTATATCCAATTATTGGAAGACAATCAAAACTAAGCATAAAAATTAAGAAGATTCTTTATACTTCCCTCATAAGACCTATCTTACTATATGGTGCACCTGCCTGGTCAATAGGACTTAAAACAAAAAGGAAGAAACTGGACGTACTCCAAAATAAAATATTAAGATCGATTTCAAACTCTCCATGGTTTGTAAGAAATCAGCAAATTAATCACGACTTAGGAATTCCTCCTCTGTCAAGTCAAATCTTGATTACTTCACACAATTTCTTCGAAAAAATGCGTTATAGCTCATATGTAACTATTTAAAATATAAGTGATTATGATCCTACTATCGACCACAAGGTTAAAAGACCAAAAAACTATTCACCACAATTCAAAGTGGTAAATTTTTCCCTGTATATATATGTATATAGTATCGTTTTACTCAGAAAATTACTGGCTATTAACCAAGATTATTTTTACATCTTCATTTTGTTTGTATATAGATTTTCAATTTATTTTTAAATAAATTATGTTATATTCTTACTCTACTTCGGCAACGGTCACATGATCGCCCTGCCCAAATCAAAATCCTCGATTTTCCAAGACAACGATTGGCCGCCATCACTTACGTGACTTAAACAGCTTAAATCGGACTTGGCTTAATATAATTTGGTCTTTTTAACCTCAAAAATGCAAAAATTAAGAAGATTTATATTACAAATTATTCAAGATTGCATTACACGTCCATACAATTAAGGAATTTTGCATTTAAACTCACTTATTTTCGCTTTTTACCTCAAAAAGACTATAGTTATGAAATGCACTCCCATTGGATAATATGATCACGTGGCTTCATCCAAACTCATCGACTCGTACCATCACACATTCTACCTGCGGTGCGATTGAACCTGCGGTGCGATTGACCCTGCGGTGCGATTGACTTTTCCCTGAGCTCTTGGAGACAGGATCGATTTTTCTCGTTCTCCTCGATCTCGACTTGATTATTGTGTAAGTATGTCTTTGTCTCTTGCGACAGCCAGTTGACCTTTGACAGTTTTCCCGCGCATTATCAATTCTTAAGTGACTCTTCGGATATGGCAGAAACGAATTCGGACCTCGATTTGGACTTGATCTCGAAAACAGCACTTGACGAACTCAGGATTTTCATTAACTTTCAAGAAGTTAAACATGGCATTGCGGAAATGACCGCACAGTATAAAGAAACACAATCTGAAAACGATCTAAAAATCCTAAAATCCTTAGAAAATCAATATAATCAACTCAAACCGACGATAGATGGCAGCACCATAGAACACACTATATCCAAATTGGCTAACGAAGTTCATCAAAAACGCGAAGCATTTAATTCACCGTGGATTAATGCACCACGTAAACGTGCTAGGAGCATAGTCGAATATGACAATCTACCTCCAACCCAACTATCCAACCAATTTAGCGGCTTAAACATTGATCAAAATTTAGACCCACAGGACCAAATGGATGACAATGAGCAAAATAACCAAACTGATAATGACAATAGCATCCCATTTACTAAACCCACCCGCACTGCAAATAAAATCCCACCCTTTGTGATAACACAAAAAATAAACTGGAAAGACACCAGGAAAGTCTTTAAAGAACAGCTAAAAATAGGAAAGATTGAATCAAAACTAGAAAACGGTAATCTTATCATCCGAGTAGCAGAAATAGAAGACTACAAGAAAATTCAAAAATATCTTAACGATAGTGCAATCCCATACCATACCTTTTTATTGCAAAACGACAAAACAATCAAAGGAGTCCTTAAAGGACTAGGAACCGATTACACAATAGATGAAATTAAAGAAGCCCTGCAAGAATATAAAATTCTTATAGTAAAAATAAATCAAATGACCAGGATGAGAGATGGCATCCCTACCGATTTAGAAATGTACTATATAGAAACCAAAAACTCACCAGAGGGTAAAAGAATGTTTGATGTAAAGTATCTTATGGACATGCGTGTCAGGATAGTAGCATACAGAGGTAGACCAGACCCTACCCAATGCTTTCACTGCCAACGTTATGGCCATACGCAGAAAGCATGCCATAATAAGCCCCGATGTCTTAGATGTGCAGAAGAGCACGAATCCTATGAATGCCCCAAGAAAGGCACTAACCATCTTCCTCACTGCGTATTATGTAATGGCTCCCACGCGTCCTGCGACAAATCCTGTCCAGAACACCCCAACAATAAACCCTCTATCAAAAATAAGAAAACAGAAACTATCATTCCCAGCGCTATGCACAGCAAAACCACCACTCCTATCAGCAACCAATCAGAATTCAGCTTGCCTCAAACTAACAGCCAATCCTATGCCAACATTGCAGCTAACGGAAGAAAACCTAATATTACGAATAACAGCACAGAAAGCATTAATATCAAGAAAAATACTTCAATAGACTCCTTAAATGATTTTCAAAACTTCATCCTCAACCTCCACGCCATGTATCTAAAATTTAAACAATCTCCTGACTCACACAATAGACTAGTCATCGCCATGGAGGCGCTAAGGGCATTCGAACTTCATCATGTATAGTACAACTGTAAGCAATAGCACGCTAGGAATAAAGCACATCAATTACGCCAAATTTATGGCTTTTAATTGCAATGGCGTGAAAAGGCAGCTCCCAGAACTCAGGGATTACATCCAGCAAAACAATATTGATATTCTTCTTTTAAACGAAACCCACCTCAGAGCCACTGATACTTTTAAAATCCCTAATTATGACATCTTTCGAAGTGACCGCTTACACAATCGTGGCGGCGGCACACTAATAGCCACTAAAAAGTATCTCAACTGTCTCCCCTACAATCTACCTCAACTGCAAAGCATCGAAGCCTGCGGATGTCTCCTCAGAAGTAATAACTTAGACTATCTAATCATCTCCGTCTACAAACCCCCCAATAATCAACTGAACACCAATGATATCGACAATATTTTCAACTTAGGCTTCCCTACAATCATTGCAGGGGACCTAAACAGCAAGCATCTCAGCTGGAATAGCTTTACATCAAATGACAGTGGCATCATCCTCTATAATCACATGCTCAATAGAAACTTCGAAATTTTCGCCCCCAGTGATCCCACCTATATCCCTATCAACTTAAGAGGACACCCTGAAGTTCTGGATATCATCATCACCAATAGAATTAATCAAAAACCCTATGTTTATACTGCAAATCAACTCTCTTCCGACCACTTACCCCTCCATTTCACGATGTATGGCCTCAAACATGGACTACCTCCCCTAAAAACTTCTATCAACTGGAATCAGTTCAACTACCACATCAGCAACAACCTCAGCACAGCAGCTCCACCCCTCAATAGCACAGAAAATATCGATATAGCTATCAACAACTTTAACAACCAAATTAAAATAGCCATCAACAACTCTAAAATTATTCAACGTAAAGAGAACATAACCCTTCCCGCCTCCATCAGGAAAAAGATGACTGAAAAGAACAGGCTGAGGAGAAACTACCAGCACTCACAGGATCCCAGGGACAAGCGTAAATACAATAGATGTCATAAAGAACTCCAAAAACTACTTAAAAATCATGCAGATTCAGCCTGGAACAACTTCATCTCAAATCTCTCCCACACTGATCACTCAGTGTGGAAGATTGCAAAAGCAATTAAAAATAATGGAAACAATATTGGCCCTATTCGTAATGGAAATCATACCCTCACCAATATAGAAGAAATAGCAGAAGAGTTCGCCTCCACCTATGAAAACCAATTCTCCAATCAAGCATACCCCAGCAGTAATGACGAGCACTTAATTAACTACGTTAATAATTACCTAGAACAGAACAAAACGAGCAAAAATCCACCTACAACCCCCCAAGAAGTTAAAAACATCATTAACAAACTCAATATCAAGAAAGCTACCGGACATGATGAAGTCTCAAATAATGCACTTAAAAATCTACCCATGAAAGCAATAGTCCTTATCACCAATATCATCAACGCATGTCTAAGAAGTAATTATTTTCCACCCTCTTGGAAACATGCCATCATAATAGTCCTTAAAAAACCAGGCAAAGATCCCACCATTACTTCTAACCACAGGCCCATCTCCTTACTCCCCTCCATAGGAAAAGTTTATGAAAGAATAATAGTCAACAGAATCAATCAATTTATTCAAGAAAACAAGATTTTAAATTCAACCCAATTTGGCTTCCGCCCTGGATATTCAACTACCCACCAAATCACCCGCATAGTAGAGTATATAAGTGAAGGATTCAATAAAAATGAAACCACAGCAGGCATTTTTCTGGACATTGAAAAGGCCTTTGATAAGGTCTGGATCGAAGGTCTTCTTATCAAATTAATTAACTACAACTTCCCGCCTAATCTCACCTTACTCATAGCAAACTTCTTACGCAAGCGATCCTTTCAAGTAAGAATTAAGAATCATCTTTCCTCTATCAAAACTACAACTGCCGGCGTAGCACAAGGTTCCTGCATCTCGCCAATTTTATTCAACCTTTTTATTAACGACATTCCCAGGAATCCCAATATCCTCACTGCCTGCTATGCGGATGATACAGCTCTGCTTAGTAGATCCATAAATCCTGACAAAGCAAATCAAAAACTTCAATCTCATATCAATATTATTGCACAATGGTTCCGAGCCTGGAAGATTAAAATAAATACCACCAAATCAGCTCTTATCTATTTCCGTAAACATCAACTTAGAAGAAACATTGCAGATATCAAAATCGACAACAACAATATCCCACGTGAAAACTGCATCAAATATTTAGGAGTTCATATCGACTGCCGCCTTACCTTTCGCCAGCACATAGTAAAAACCAGAGCTAAAGCAATGCAAGCTTTCATGGCTATTTATGCCCTTCTCGGCAGGAAATCAAAACTAAACCTGAACACCAAAAGGATCACTTACTTACAAGCCATCAAACCTATTTTACTGTACGCTGCACCGGCCTGGGCAGCTACATCAAGAAGCAATAGAAGACTAGTTCAACAAACCCAAAATAAAATGCTCAGAATGCTCTGTAATGCACCATGGTATGTCACAAATTCAACCATCCATAGAGATCTAAAAATTAAGCCGCTTGACAGCGATATTCTCATCCATAGTCATAATTTCTATCAACACTGCAATAACCACCCTGATGATATCACAAAAGACCTTAATAACTACGATAACACCTTAATTCAACGACATAAAAGACCGCGCAATATTTTTCACGACTGTGATTGGTAATCTGTATATATGTACATATTTTTCAACTATTGAACTATTTAATCAAGATTTTTACTATTTCAATTCTTCATTTAGTGTTTTGGGCATTTAGTGTTTTGTACTTACAAGCAAAAACTTTTAAAACTTTAGTGAACTCTGATTCGCTTGTAAAAGCAATTGCAACGTGTCATTTTCACGCCAATTATGCCTTTTTTCGTTACCATCTATTGCTGCTTCCATTATGCCATTCTTCACACTTTATTTAAATTATGCCATCGCCTTTTATGCCATAGCTTCTCAAATGCCATTGCTCTATTTATGCCATTCGACCATCACCGACGCCATGCCATTGTTCTATATGCCATTACTACCATCACCGACGCCATTGCTTATCTACTACATGCCTTTATATTTCACACTCGCATTTAATCCACATTATTTTCGCTTTTTATCTCAAAAAAAGACTGTACTTACGAAATGCACTCCATTGGATAATATAATCACGTGACTTCATCCTAATTCAACGACTCACACCATCGAAGCCTCAGTCTGTGAGCTGCAATCAAGGACGAAGGACGCTCTTCAAACGAGCTGAAAAATCTCTTCAAAATGCCTCCTTAAATTGCTTTACATAGATTGCCTTTATGCTGCTTAAACCATCTCTCTGCTTGCTTATCTGACTAGCATTAATCTAGGTGAATTCACTGCCATTCTCGTTGTTGTTACTGTCAAATTGCTTACCTGTTAAGATTGAAATGCCATGCTTATCATGCCTGCTATCATTCTCACGCCTCCGGGTGGAGTGCTTTTAGTACTCTTAATCTATGCCACTAGGCAAAAAGAATTTAGAGGAAAGGACTCTTAGTAGTCAATGCCTCCAGCAAGAATAAACTATTAGATTAGATTAGTCATCCATGTTAACCTCATTTTCTAATGGTTCAAAAGTATTTTTCTGGCTTGGGTAATCCTTTTCCGTATTCGAATGATTTCTTTTATGTGTTTTGCGAGGAGAGGTAAAACCTTCGCTATCAACTGTTTTCTTTTTGCGCTTCTTCCGCTAGAAGTTCTTTTTAGGTTAGCTGAATTCGATCCCTTTTTTGGCGTGGCTGGTGTTTTTAAGAATTTAGCGTTACTATCAGGTGTGGGGTTAGCACTAACTATTTCTATTTCAGATATTTTATCATTTTCCTTTTCCTGTAAGTTATCATGTATGATACAAAGATTTTTAAGTTGTTCTTCCATAATCGTAAGCCTAGGATCAGCTTTCTGTAAATTAGAATTAAACTCTC
>KK120524.1:6315-34681 GCA_000611955.2 Stegodyphus mimosarum | reverse complement strand
AAGAGAAGATATGAACATCGCGCACAGGACTTGTTTTTGTAAAATTAAGACGATTATTATGCTTGCCTGATTAAATATGAAGCATAGGGACGAATAAACAAATCTTCTAAGATAATTTCATAGTCCAGGATATGGGCAAAATTTGCGATCGTATTCGTCGCAGCTTTCTGGAAAAAGTTCGCATTGAGTTTATGTAAAAAGTCTTTCATGTACTCAATCTTGAGGTCCCAGTGTATATTTTCATTCCTAATGTAATAAGGGGCGTTTGTAATAGTCCTTAGAAACTTATTTTGCAGGATTTGTAGCTTGCGGATATCACCGTTAGTTGCACTTGCTCAGGTCGGTGCAGCATACGTGATAATCGGCCTAACGATGGCTGTGTATAACCGTCTCTTGCGGTTGAGGCTGAGGCCAGAGTCTTTGGCGAGTAGCGGATAAAGTCGTTTAATTATACCGTAGGCTTTTCCACACACGTAGCTTATATGGTTTGTCCAAGTAAAACTTCGGTTGAAAATTACGCCGAGATATTTTGCCGTCGTTACGATGGGAACTGGTTTCCCAAACATAGTGATGTTACAGGTGAGTCGATCTCTGGTTTTGTATTTCCGGATCACTAGGACTTGAGATTTTTCAGGATTTATTTTTACTTTCCATCTTTTGCACCACTCCTCTATTTCGGGAATTGCTTGTTGTAGCTTTTCTAGTGCATGGTTGGGGCGTCTTGATTTGGCGATGATCGCTGTATCATCCGCGTAACAGGCTAAGATGGTGTTCATTTTATCTTTAAAATTAGGAAAATCGTTAGCGTAGATTGTATAAAGTAAAGGCGAGAGGATACTGCCTTGTGCTACGCCTGCTTGAATGGAATGAGGTACTGAAGTGTAGTCACCTTGTTTTACCGAAAAAGTCCTATTTTTGAGGTATGATATAAGCATCAGGATAATTTCACGGGGGATATTCATGTGCACGAGCTTGTAGAGCACTCATCTGAGGAGTCATTAGTAAAACTTAAAGAATCCACTTTAAAAATTAAACCGGAAATTATTTCAATCCAAAAACAGTAATTTCCAGCGCTTGGAGAAAAGAGTTGCGGGCGAGGCTACAGTGTTCTGAACTGTAGTTTGGTGATTTACCCGCTCGGCTATGGCTGTCTTGTTAGGAGTTGCTTATTAATCTTGATCAGCGAATTTCAGGTTGACTTCGATGGCTTGAAAGCTAAGCAAAGTTTCTGCATATGTGACTTAATTAATTTGATTTTCTGAACAATTGTAGTAATAGATTTCATTAGATAAAGGGTTTTCTGATCTTTAAATATATTTATAATTTCTGCTAAATTTTCCTGTGGGTTTTTCTGCTTGAATTTGTCTTTATAAAGCTCTTTAGGTGTATCTTGATTATTTTGGGCTGTAAATTGCATAAATATAGGGAAATCATCTTTGTGGGGATTTCTTGTGGTTTATCAATCTTCTGATTTTCTAAATGGTTGAATCTTTTCCTATATACTTTACACTCGCGATATGATGAAACATGATTTTCATGGCAAAAATGCAAGTCGGTTTTTCTTCAGGTTTTAAATTACATGTGCTAGATCTGTGATTTTTTCCGCACTTGCAGCACCTAACTTTTAGCAAGGAAGAAATTATTTTGGGAATGCCCGAACTCCTGGCAATTGAAACATTGAATGTGGCATTTTCTGGGTTGGTATGTTAAATCCGAAAATATTGTTCAATTGATGTATTTTCTCTCCAGCGGAGTTAAGTTCTAGGAAGAATATGGGTAATCTGATAATTTGATTTTCTGATTTCTTCGTAAATTTATAAGGTATATCTCCCACATTCTTAGCGTGCCTTCGTGGTGTAATGGTCAGCACACTGAGCCGGTATTTCAGAGGTCCGTGGTTCGATTCCCGGCGAAGGAATTGCATATTTTTCATGTCTCCTGCTACTAAATAACCTAATGTCTCTACACTGGCGCCCGAACTAAAAGGGTTGTGGATGATGACTCTCCACACCCAGGATTTGGCGACTAGGTCCCCTAAAACCCTAGTCGCCCTTTAAAAAGGGGAGTATATAAGGTATATCTCCCACATTCTTAGCGTGCCTTCGTGGTGTAATGGTCAGCACACTGAGCTGGTATTTCAGAGGTCCGTGGTTCGATTTCCGGCGAAGGAATTGCATATTTTTCATGTGTCCTGCTACTAAATAACCTAATGTCTCTGCAAATTGCTTTACTTTAATAATAGGAAAGCATCTGCGTTCTAAATCTTCAAGAATTCATTATTCGGTGTAAGATCTTGGGATATTTTTAAGTATGACTTTGATAGTAGAGTTTGAGGAAATTTGGTAAATACGAAAATTAATCCACTCTTTCTGAAATTTTTCGACTGTGATTTTATAATCTGACTCGATGGCTGTATAAAGAAAAATTTGCCTGGCTTTAATGGTAACTTCAAATTCGTTTTCACATATTTCTCTGAGCATTTTGTCTATTTCTGGCCAATCAACATCGTTTTCAGGAAAGACTAAGGGTGGAAGTTTTGTAAGATTTTCTGTTTTTGATTGTGATGCAGTCGTCTTAGTATTTGCTGGGGGGGTTTCAGCTGCATCATCCTTGAGTGATTCAAATCGGTTATTTTGAGGAACTTCGGGTGATGTAGAAGTTTTCGGATTTTTCGCTGTTTTAGTAGGTGTGATTAATTTATTGCGTGTGTGATTTTCTTGTACGTCAAAGCTGGTATGTGATTTTTGCTGTTTTTCAATCTCCCCTAATTTTTCTCTTTGGAGCATGGCGGGGAATAGGCCATAAATTTCGTATCCTGGGGAATCTGGGTAAATTTTTTTAATATCGCCGAAGGTCTGAGTAACTATATGAATTTTTTCATCAGCGGTAAGTAAGAGAAGGTTCCCTTTTTCTGCGCTGAGTAATTTTCTGATCAAGTTCTTTCTGCTTATCCTGGATAATGCCTTCGGTAACATGTGGGAAAATTGTTCTATGCTCATGAATGACGGCATGAAATTCTGAGGAATTTTTAGATTTATTGGCATTTTCTTTTTCTTCGTATAACTGGCAGTTGGATCAGCCTGTTGCTCGTCTAATTGATTAGCTATTTCTATCTTTGTGTGTGGAGAGATAGCGGTGAATTTTGATTGCCATCGTCACCTTTTTGTTTCATTAAACCATACAGTAACACACAAACAGTCCTTTTATTTTAAAAATTATTCTCAAATTTTATTTACCTAAATTTCGTAGGTAAATATGAGTTGGTGGTAAAATTTTGCTTGAGATAGTTTTCTGTTCGTTTCTCTCAAAGTACCTGAAACAGTTTTAATGAAATGCATCTACAGATGTTTCATTTTTTATTAATATAGATAGTCACACCATTAAATAAAATATAAATAAAATGTCAGAGCTATTTATTGATCTTAAAAGACAATACAATGAAATAAAAATTAAAAATTAGAATACATTTTTAAGGTTAAAACTGATTTTTACTATGATTATAAAAACACTTAAAGTACATGTAATGTTGCTGAATTTTATTTCTTAGCACCCAAAATAGGTATTTGAAATGTCATTCCTTCTTCTTTTGTTTTGAGTGTACACTGCGTTAAGAATAAAAGAATTCTGTTATGGAAAAAGGCAAGGTACTGGAAATATTTTTATGTTTAACTGTTAAACAATCAACTAAACAGAAATATTTATTAATCTTAATAAAAAACATGGTGTAAAATATTTAAAGTAGACATGTCAGAGTAGAAATAATTGCATGTAAATATTATAATTAAATGAAAATCTTGAACTCAGAAGCGGATACTTGAAGAAGATACTAATATCTGTTAAAATGAATAAATTAAAAACGTACATAATTTGAATACTAAGATGGAAAACAAAAGTATTGTTAATATTGCAATATTTTGAAATAAAGTAAAGCAATTTAATTTTAGTTTATTCTTCATATTCTAGTACAACGATTAATTTTTCACTTCATAGCCAAAATTATGTACCAATTTAACTTCGCAATTTCGATTTCCTTTCTTTTTTTTTTTTTACACGAAAATGAAAACACGAAAAATTTACAGGAATGAGGAATTCCTATGGATCTTAAACAGATCTTGACAGTGTTATGTTTTTTTTAATAAAATTCCTAAAATTTCATAATTAATTCAATTTAAGAAGTTGCTCATACTTTTAAATGTTCTAGTATAATACTATCACCTTCTAAAAAATATCTCCAAGCTTTCAGATTTTATATTACGCCCAAAAGGGCGTTTTTTAACGTTTTGTGTGCTATCTCTATTTGTTAAACATCAGGTTTTTACTACTTAAATCACAAAATGATTTAAAAAGTGCATATCTTTCGAATTTCCGATACGCAATCTAAGAAGCGCCATACAAAAAAGTGGAACTCTCAGATATTGTTAAAGGAATTTGTTATTTTCAACAACATATGGGTAATGCATTTTTGAAAATATTTTCCAGAAATTTATAAAAACGTCGAGTTTTGCGAGAATATGTTTACCCAAATAACTCGTTTTAAGCGTTATCAATAATTATAATTTTTTATGATAGATACCCATCGAATCATGAGTCATAGTGTTTAATTATTGAAATAAGAGCTGAGTTATATGCCAAAAAAATGAAACACCTTATAAAGTAAGAAAGGCATATTATTGTTTTTTCTGGTCTTTTTAGTAAGGATACAAAAGATATATTCTGAGATTCTCACCTGAAATGGAATTATATCACAAAATATGTTAATTTTTCCTTACATTTTTTTTAGAAGTAAAAAAGTATTGATGTCCTTAGTTTGGTTTATTTGATTAAGCCAAAGCAATCTAGGGCTATTAGCCTTAGGGAAGGGATGCTTTCGCGGAGGGCATTCTAAAGGAAACTGTCTCGTATACAGTTTATGCCTCAGGAGCTTCTAATAGCAACAGAAACATGACAGTGTTAAATTTTAAATTAGAGGGAGAAAAAAGGGAAAAAAATTAATCTGAAAGCGTTTAGATTTTCAACGTAACCCAAAACTGTTTGTTCAGGTTTTGTTATGCTCTGCCTGAGCTCCCAGTCTACCAGTCTGCATTCTTTCCTTTTAACACATTTCTTTTTGTCATTTTAGCTTTATTACTAAACATCATTTTCTTCGCCCTTACGCTGTATACAATTCAAAAGCAAAATTAAAAAATTATTAAGTGTTGGAATGCATTTTCCTATTTTTTCCGTCTGTTCTCAGTTTACAGTGTCTATACTCAATTTTCTTAGTAAGATGGCTTGCGAAATATTTTTCTTTTTATTATTAACGCTTTGCGTGTTTAACTTATTAATTAAATATCACGTTCTCTCAGTACTGCACATAAAACTGAATTCAACAGCAAGGTCGAAAAGTATTTAAAAAGAGTTTATATTTAGAATTTAAGAAATATAGCCTCGCGCGGCGAAGATAAAAATGTTTTATTCCGTATAATGTTGCCCCTGCTCACTTTCAAATGCTTGTTAATAAAAATTTCTTTCGACATCTTTAATAAGAAATTCAGGAAAGTTGTATAAAATATAAAATTCAAAATTTGAACTTCAGCCTTCCAGCTACACATGCTCACTTGGAGGACTACTTTATTTAAAATTTAATGGCTTTATGTACCGTTTTTTTTTTCACAATGCGAGAACCATAACGCATACATGAAGATTCGTCATTCTTTAATTTCTCTAGAAATAATGCAAGGCAATAATATTTGGTGGCAAAAGTTTGAAAAGTGATACATCCAGTAATTGTCAACGATGCAAAATCCTGTTTCAAGACTAAAAGCTTACTTAGGCTAAAAGGGCGGGGTGGGTGGCGGCAGGAAGCTGACATTGGCTTAGATATTGAAAAGTTGCTTGGTTATCTCAGACTAAATAGATTCGAGATTGCTTGTAAGAGAATTTGTCTATATTGCAAACTCTAGACCTCAAGTTTGGTATTATAATATTTTTGTAACAGCAGAAGTACAACCATTTTTCAGCATTATCAAAGCTGTTGCGAAGGTAAATGTCATTTTCTTTCCAAAATCGAAATTATCCTTTCGTTTTAGATATGTAGATGATTTAAATATGTTTAGATATGTGCATGATACGTACGTGTTTTAAAATACAAACTATGTTTCCCACAAATAAATAAGCTTTAGGTGCTATGAAGCTCACTAGCCGCAGAACTTTAAAATCATTAAGCAGTAGTACTTGAATCGGGCTTCAAATATTAATGAACAGATAAACTTCAGTTACACTTTCGTGATTTTTCCCACCTGTAACTTGAGGGTTGAGGTATTTGGATTATGGGAAAGCACACACTCGTATCTACATGAAGGGAAAAATGTCTTCGTGTGGGATATTTTAAGGGAAACTGTCTCGTATTCATGTCATAAAGGAGAAAATCATGAAACTCCCCATACAGACGCAAGAACTGGACCCCCGTCCTGGGGCTGCCTTTCGGGGTGAGCTTGTCCAAGCTCCTGAGACCCCCTCGCCGACGACGCAGACCCCACAGTCCCCACCTGGCCCTATACAAGGCATGGGACAAGCAGTCCCCACGCCGGAACTATGGGGGCCAAACCCCCGACGAAGAGGCCGGTGATCTCCAATCTAGCGCCACCCCAGACAGAGGAACAGGCACGGCAGTACCAGTACGGTCCCTGCCAGTCTGAACCAACCTGAGAATAAACTCGGGCTTTAGTCCTGTGAAGACAACTTATATGTCCCCGTGGTTGAGACTGTCCAAGTACAGATCCTAGCCAGTACTTCCCAGGAGTTCTCCTGAGTCAACCCCCGACGGGAAAACTCCCCATACAGTCACCTCCTTCATTAGGATTCAAATGATCAAATTACCGGCGTTCAACAGTTTTTGCCACTCAGCTGAAGGTGAGTCTACCATGCGCATCGCTAATACAAGCCCGTTTTCTTAGAAGGTCCTCTGTGAAAGCATCCCTTTTCTTAGATAAAACAGTTCTCACTTGCTTTAACAAAATCTAAATATTCGAAGCGAAAAATCACATGTCCTGCAACTTATGTTTAGTCATTATGACTGCGACCTTACGTTTGCTGCACTTATCCAAAAAAATTGATTTGATGAGTCCCTCCTTTTCCTGATTTAACCTGATGTGTCATTTAACCAGATATTATATGCCTCTAAAAAATAAAGGAAAAATGTTTAATTAATGAATCTAATAAATTAAAATTCAGCAATGAATTTGGTTAGAATAGCTGACAATTAATCAAAACCAGCACCCACTTCCGGACCTTGAGCGAAATTACACAACATATAAAGTGTTTATTTTAATTAATTAAAAATTAATCATTTCTTTTATTTAATTAGCATACAGTAATTGACAATCAACTGAAAAAGTAAAAACGGATCTGTACATGACTCTCAAATAGAATTCGAAAGGAAATATCCTACAGAGGGCTTTTACACATTTTTAGAAAGATTTCGAAGCCGTAAAAGAGTATTTTTTGAAATTTTCGACTTGATAGCCCTCTTTCTGGATTAAAAGTCTGCATCATAACTGTAAAATAGTGATTATTATTCCTTTTATGAAATTTCCAGGGTAATGATTTCCATTCCTCTTACACTGCTTTCCAGAGTTCACCAATCGTGATGAGTCTTTTCAAGTGACAAAATGCACAATTGTCCAAAGGTGAAATGTTATCGAAAAGGACACTTTACATGTTTCCGATGTATGTGACTTCGCAGGAATACATTAAAAGGCATATATGCAGTACCTGTGTCAGTCTTCATTTTTTCGAGGCATGGAGTGATACTTTTCGAAGTGCGACTTGCTGCTTTGTCTTGATTGCTTTGTTTCACTCTTTGATTGTCACTGGAATAAAGAAACGAAATTTCTTGTATAAATATCGCGTTTTCTCTTGATAATACATTGAGTTTATTTTAACATTTCTTCCCGCTCTTCTTATTTTTAATTTCCCATCGTAAGATAGTCCTGCGGCAGTCTAACTTTTTCTGTATTAACAGAACTAGGTTTCTAACCTCTTCCTTTTCGATAGCAGACACACTTTTTTTTATTGCAGTCATTTAGTTAAATCCATGCTTCATCATGTGTCGTAATGTATTTCCATTTGTCTCCTGCTAAATGATTCTACAAATTGTTCTCCGATGAGCCACATACATCGAAAAAAGTTGGTGAATATTACGTTTTTAACCTTTTTAATTTATAAATCTTGTTTCCTTACTTTATTTATTGTTGTTACAGATGTATTAAAAGACTTTGCAGCTGATTTTTTAGTCTGCGGATCTTCTCTTGACTTTTCGGATGTTGATTTGGAGTCTTCTTTCCACATAGAAGTAATGAGTGACGAAATTTCCCTTTTCGATTAATAATGCCGCTTATTTTGCATTTAGAAATTTTAATACTATGCATTTCACAACTTTCTCAGATTATGGAATCAAAGTGCTTCTCTTTGAACAGTGCAAAATTATATCATTCAATCCACAGCTTCTTTACATGTAATATTTTGAAAGACAAGCAAATTTAAATGTAGCAGATGATATTTCTCATTTCAAGTAATAAGCTGTTGCCAAAAATGTTTATTTTAAAACATTTGCCTTTTTTTGTTCTTTATCGTAATCGTCCTAGAAATGTGTAAGCACACTCTGTACAACGTTTATTTATTTTTAATAAAATTTGATACAACCCGAATACTAAATCCATGCAGACGTTACAGAAATACACTGTAACATCTAAACTTCGAAACAAACTGCTATATCAACCATAGTCCCAATGAAGTCAGCGGGACAGGTAGGGAGGAGAGCGTGCTTTTTAGATCAGCTGTCATAGTGCCTGATTCAACGCTATCAACCATCAGTCGTGCGACCCGCACACGAGTATCCGCCATGACCATTCACAGACGGCTGATACAGCGAGGCTCGTACCGACCGTTACGCCACCTTCCACTCCCGCCCGCCCAGTGTCGAACCACATTGCGGTTGTGCTTGGCTCGATCAGGTTGGAATGATGACTGGAGACTTATAGTCTTTAGCGACGAATCCCGCTTCCAGTTGTGTCGTGACGATCATCGAAGAAGACGTGCTGGAGACGCTCAGAGCAGCGTGCCGATCCTGCTTTCACTATTGCACGCCTCACAGGCCGTCAACCAGGAGTTATGATATGGTGTGCCATTCCCAGATCTCTTTGGTCGTCATTAAAGGACCACTTACAGCACAGCGGTACGTCGACGACATTCTGAGACCTGTTTTGCTATCGTTCATTTTGCAGTACCCTGGTCTTATTTTTCAGCAAGACAATGCCAGACCACATACGGCACGTATTCCTATGAACTGTCTTACAGGTTGTCAAACACTTCCCTGGCCAGCCAAATCACCAGATCTTTCTCCCATCGAGCATGTTTGGTTTATAATGGCAAGACAGATACTAAAACTACCTGGTAGACAGCATCTACCAGGGTATATTGATGCCTTAGCCCGATAATTGGAGCAAATTTGGTAAGAAATACCACAGGAGACCATCCGGGAGGCATATAAGCAAAATGTACACTGCTAGGACAACGGCTTGAGTTTGGCCAATGACAATCCAGAGAGGGTCCATTAACTCCGCCCACATGAGTGATGTCATATTTCGGAAGTTTGTTTACATTCTGTTGGGAGTGCGTTCTCTGAATGTACAACATTTTTGCTCTGCAATGTAACTTAGCTCTACTGATGCTATTAAAAAAAATTTTTTTTAAGTATTATTTCCTTACTGTTCCAGAAGTAATATAAGTTTATGTTTCAAACTTTACAAAATTTCGCTCTATATGCGTGTGTGGGTATATTTTCAGTATATGATCATATGTAAATTATATCTATCAACATATGTGCATGTGCGTATGTAAACGTTTATATATTATTATTGATATATTTCTCCTTTTGATTCATTTTTCAGGATGTTATATTTCTAGCGAATAATCTCGAAAGCTTTTTTTCTCTTAATATTTCACATCTTCACATTTAATTTTTTAAATAATTGAGATGAGTGTATTCATATTTAATATTTCTGCACAACTTGATTTATCACCTAATAATGGATTTATTTAATTTTGGATAAAGTGAGATGTCAATTCCACTGGTATATGATTTTTAATAGTAGAATAATTTGTGTAAAGAAGCTTTTGTTTGTTTTTTATTTTTTAATTCCTTTAAAAGAAAAGTGCTCTATAATATTAAAAATAATTCTTAATCTATTACTCCTTACGCATTCTTAAATATGTTAACGGAAAATTTTCATTCAATAGCTTTATAAATTTATTTTATGTAGTATTTTGATTTAGTTAGAACTAATGTTGATAAATGATTTTCCATTGCTATCTTTACACATTTAGTTTAGAATTCAGTTTTCAATGCATGTAGTTACTCTGCTTCATGGTCCTCTACGCATAGCCCAACAGCGGCTGAGCGGCAAAGTCACTGGAACGCTGATAGTTCGATCTGAGTTTGATGGTCAGGCTGGCTGCATGAGCCCTTACCTAATGGTTTCCACATGCGTGACATGGACATAAACTAGTTTTTCCACAGAAAATCTTCCACGAAGACATCCCTCCCACATAGACACCTTATATGCTTTCCATAATCAAATAAACCAAACCGACCCTCCAAGCAAAACAGCGCCTCAACTGAAATGCTTCATATTTGTCAATCAAATGACATTCATTAATGCAAAACACTGTCATCATGCACACTAAATCAAACTCGTACGTTATTATTAACTATGCTCACAGAAACAAAATACTTAAATTTTGTTGACTAATTTGCATTTTTAGAAATATCTGAATAAATTTCTGACATTTATTAAATACAGTGAACCCTCTCTAAGATAACAACCAGCAGTTCTACATGATTTTAATTTTTTTATAGAGCTTATCATCTCAGTGAGCATCTGCTCCATTTAAGATTATCATAGAAAAATCTATTATTAATTTAATGTAAGCTATTTTTGTATACATATTGTTAGAAACCTACTAATGATATTCGATGAGAGGTAGGGCTTTCGGCCCAGGCACCCTGGTGCCAGCACCATGCGACTCTCGGCAAACAGAAGATGTTGAGAGAGAGAGCGGGTAGGTTGTGTTTTTTGGAGCTCTGATATTTTTCTGCGAAATCTACGTTGATCGTGCCTTTTTTGTTGCATTTGAGCTACGAATTTGATCGCTACAATTCTCCTGTAATGTTAATTAATGGATTGCACGATTATTTTTGTGTTTTTAATGTTTGATCTACGAAATTGTGTGTTTTTGTGATCGCGCCATTTCTGCACCTGCTATGGATACTTCGGGTTACCCACCGCTTCCGACGAAAATGGGTATGAAATCGGACAAGACATGCTGGATAAACTTCCACCTGAGTTAATTGAGAAGTGTCTTCTAGGTGTTTCTCAGGATATTATTGAGTTTGCGCTGAAATACTTAGATAAAGAGGCTTTGCTGTTACTCGGTAAAGATGAATTCAATTATGCGGATTACAAGGCTGCAGCTCTCGTTTTACATCGAATAGAGTGTATGCTACGTGGACAAGAATTAGGACTGTATCATCTCAAGCAATTACCGGATAGTGAAAAACAAGTAGAAGCGATGTCTGAAAAGTTGGAACACACCATCAGAATGGCTGACGGATGTGCCAGGAATTTGAGGGGTAAGTGCGATACTTTTGGTGTGCACAATCCCTCTATTCATGTGTTATCTGTTGAAAAAATTCTTGATGAGATAGCTAGCAAAAATGTTGTGTTAAATTCTAGTAATGATAATATTACTGATAAAGTATTAGTTAATAATTCTGTAAATAATGCTTATTCTGATGCTAATAATGATGTTACTGTTGTTAATGTTGTTAAGAATGCTAGTAATACAAATGTAATTAGTAATTCTAGTGATATTGCTAATGCTAATGGAATTAAGCCGAAGAGGCCTTCCAAAAAATCTAAAAGAGGTGCAGCGGTGCTGCAAGATAATGACGGCTTTATACAACCTCGCGTTGTCGCCCGTCCCACCGAAATAGTTAAGTGTAATGTCGACAGTCCGAATGCTAACAAATTTGATATTCTGGATAACTCTGATAATGTGAAGTCTGTTAATAATAATGTAAAAGAAAAAGATGATAATAACATGGACACGCAAGGGGACCCTGAGGTTGTGGAAATTGCTCCCCCGAAGGTCAAACCCATAATGGTGAAACCTAATATAAAGTACTCTGACTTTTTAAAACAAATGCAAACTGACACTAAGTTGGACTTTGCCGCTAAAGTGAATGGGGAGTTTCTCAAGGTTTTCCCCAAAACGGAGGATGACCATAGATTGCTATCGAAATATCTCGAGGAGAATTTAGTTGATCATTACCTGATTACACGAAAAATGGACAGGCCAATTAAGGTGGTCATCCGTGGATTATCAATGGACTGTTCGCCCGAGGAGATACAAGAGGAACTTTTAAAGCAAGGTTTCCGTTCGAGACGTTGCGTGCAAATGCATAGGCCACGCACGAAAATACCTATGCCCTTATTCTTAGTGCACTTGGAAAATTTTCCGGGTGTACAAAAAGTGTATGGGATTAGCAAAATGATGTGCTTTTTTGTTGAAATTAAACCGTACAAAGTGCGTGGGGGTGTTGTGCAGTGTCATAACTGCCAACACTTCCACCACTCATCTGATAATTGCAAACTCAAGCCCCGCTGTGTCAAGTGTGCCGGTGCCCACAAGACGACGGAGTGCAAATCCAAAAAGATAGATACGCCTGTTTGCTGTAACTGTCTTCAGCCAGGCCACGCAGCGAACTACAAGGGAAGTTCTAAATACCCTGTTTTCAAGCCGGCTGCCAAAAAATCCCAAGCGGACAAGACATCGAACCCCGGTAGTTCGTCCAAGCCATCTGCTGTTGTTCCTGGTGTCAGCTACGCCAGCGTTGCAGGCAAAAGACCTAGCACCGCAGCCTCTGCCCCAGACAAGTATGTTCCACCTGCCGAAACTTCACAGCCAAAAACTGTTGTTCCACCTAACAGAACTGTTGCAAACACTAAAAAATTAAATGTGCAATCACCTCAGGGCCCCTCGGACATTAATGCATTCAAAGAATTATTTGATTGCTGTAAAGAAATTATGAACATGTTTAAGGGCTCATCTATCATGAGTATCCTTTCTAAAATCTCTGCTAAACTACCAGAATTGCGTGCTGCAGAGCACGCAATTGACAAAATGTTTATACTTTTTAATATCTTTGAAGAAATTTTCAGTTCACCTTGTATTGAATAATCATGTCTAACTCTGTACGTAATGTTGTAAATATTATTACATGGAATGCAAATGGTTTGTCTGGCAAGCTCCACGAGCTGCGAGACTTTGTAGATAAGTACAACCCTGAATTTTTATTCCTACAAGAACACAAACTTGGTCCAACTGATTCAGTGTATGTTGCTAATTATTGTGTATACAGAAGCTTCAGAAATTCAAATACAGCTCTTCGCAGAGGAGGTGGTACAGCTCTCCTTGTCAAACGCTGTATACCTCATTATCAAATAACAATACCACAGCTTTCAGCCATAGAGGCCACAGCTATCGCAATCACAACAAACACTAACATTACATACACATTCGTCTCCACCTATATTCCACCATCGAGGCAGAGAACTGTTGTTGAGGCAGATCTCACTAAACTACTTACACTTGGTACACATGTTGTTCTAGGTGGAGATTTGAACGCAAGACACCGCGCGTGGAACTGCTATTCAACAAACACTATTGGCAAATTAATCTTCGAATTAGCCGGAAAGGCTGGTTATAGCATAGCAGCTCCTAAAACCCCAACACGGTATGCTGTTGGTTCTACAAGTGTTATAGATTTCTTCCTGCTCCGAAATACCAGCGCTGCGCTGGATGTTTCGGTGCTTGACGAATTGTCCTCGGACCATAACCCTGTTAGAATGATCTTGGGTATCAGCAGTTATACCACAACATACAAAAAGGCCTTTCGTACTGACTGGCAGAAATATGTCAAAGCCTTAAACAACATTCAGTACTCTATACCAACGATACATTCGGGGAAGGACATTGACAGTTTGGTCAAGGAATTCACCGAAAAAATTCAATCAGCACACAACTATGCTCGATTTGAAGTTAAACAAACAAAGTTATATCAGCCAAGAGAAGTTCGAGAGATCATAAAACAGCGTAATGCAGCTAGACGCCTGTTTCAAAGAACAAGACACCCGGATGATAAAAGAAATTTTAACAGGTTGTGTACGGCAGTCAAGTCCGTCACTAAAGTACATGCACAACGCAGCTGGACCAACTACCTTGAATCGCTCTCCACGGATGATAATTCACTGTGGAAGGCCGTGAAGAGGTATACAAAATGCTACAAAATCATTCCGCCCCTTAAAGGCCCTGACAGGATCCACCACACTGAAACTGAGAAAGCAGAAACTTTAGCATTGCATCTGGAATCTCAGTTTCGCACTAACAACATAGGTGATACACAAACAGAACATCTGATCTCTAGCTTTCACTCCACTTTTACTCCAAGCCCCTACACAGACAACACCATTTCGGTCATGCCGTCGGAGGTCTGCAGTTACATCAAAACGCTAAAAAATGGAAAAAGCCCTGGATACGACCAAATCACGAATATGATGGTAAAGAGATTTCCTATGAAAACGATATGCTATCTTACTAAAGTATTCAACATCATTCTCAAGCATCAGCACTTTCCGGAGTCCTGGAAACTCGCCAAAGTAATACCTATCCTTAAGCCGGGAAAGCCTCCATCTGATCCAGGGTCCTACAGACCTATCAGTTTGTTGTCCACCATTAGCAAGCTCCTGGAAGCTGTTCTACTTAACAGAATGCAAAACTTCATTGATGAAAGAAATCTGCTCATCCCATACCAATTTGGGTTTAGAAGCAAGCATTCCACTACCCATCAACTCTACAGAGTGGTAGAGCTTATCTCCAGTGGACTGAAGACCAGAAAAGTTACAGGAGGACTCTTCTTAGATGTAGCAAAGGCCTTCGATCGGGTATGGCTGGATGCCCTCATATACAAACTACACCACCTGGGTTTTCCAGGCCACATCACTAACATTATTCACTCCTACCTAACCGGTAGACACTTCGTTGTTCACGTTTCTGGAACACTCTCATCCCCCCGTGCTATTCTCGCAGGGGTCCCCCAGGGGTCCCTTTTGGGCCCCACTTTATTCAACCTCTACGTGAACGACATCCCCACTACAGACAACACTACACTCGCAATGTATGCTGATGACACTGCGATCCTGACTCAAACTGCATTTGTTGGTTCAGCAATCCAACGATTACAAAATCACATACAATTACTTGAGACTTGGCTGACCAAATGGAAGGTCAAAATCAACGTGGACAAGACCACAGCAATTTTGTTCACCAAAAAAGAAAAATTTCCAAATCAGCTGAAACTCTATGGAGAGACCATCCCCTGGGCCAAGCAAGTCCTTTATTTGGGGGTGATCCTCAGTAAAAGATTCTCATGGAACCCACATATTACATGTTGTTTGAAAACGTTTCGAGCACGTAAAGCATCACTTAACCCCTTAATTGCTCGAAACAGTGTTTTATCTATAGATAATAAGTTGCTTATCTACAAAACCATGTTGCGTTCTATTCTTTGTTATGCATGCCCGGTATGGGCGTATTCTAATAAGTCCATTCGATCAAAACTCCAGACAGCTCAGAACTGTGTTCTGAGACAGATTGTATGTGCCCCATGGTACATTAGGAATGTTAAAATTCATGAAGAATTAAAAATTGAACTGGTCAGGTCGTTATGTGTTCGCCTGGCCAGACGTTTTTTCGATGGATTATATAATTTAAATAATCCCTCCATCACCTTGTATAGTTATGATATATATGACGATAATAATTTCCATCGCCCCATGGCGATACTCAACGATTGTATGCCGTAATTTGATCTCCTCTGTATTTAATGTGCCTCTTTGTATCTGCTGCTCTCTCTCCTGTGTTTCTATAGATGAACTATTGTATTCAATTGTCTTTTGTAACCTTTATACCTCTATTTTGTCACACCAAAAGTGCGCACTTTTCCTTGCTTAATTCTGTATTTTATTTCAGAACCACCAGCTGGTTCGGCTTTCTACACATTTAATTATAATTACCACTGCTGAGGTAGAGACTTTAATTTGTAAATATTGCATATATCTTCTTTTATTTTTTTACTCTAGTGAGCATCTGCTCCATTTAAGATTATTATAAAAAAACTGTTATTAATTTAATGTGAGCTATTTTTGTATACATATTGTTAGAAACCTACTAATGATATTCGATGAGGGGTAGGGCCTTCGGCCCAGGCACCTTGGTGCCAGCACCATGCGACTCTCAGTAAACAGAAGATGTTCAGTGCCAAAGTTGGTTTGTCTATTGAGAAGTAGTTAGTGACAGAGATAATCACAAAGAAAAGGTTTGCCGTGTTATGATAACCTGTTCCTTATTTTTTTGCACGGCTTGGTTTCTGTGCTTATGGCAAAGCCTCGAGGGCTTTTGTGGAAGACATTCTAAGGAAGATTGGCTCGAAAACACATTGCATGTGGGGTAAACCACAAAAACACGCATGCAGTTAATATGTTCACGGGATTCGAATCTCACACCGAAGTGCCAGTGTCCAGCGACTTCACTGCTTGCTGCTGGTGAGCAAATTTTTTGCAGGGAAGGAAGTTTTTTCGAAGTGTAGGCCATAACATATCATTCTTAGTCCATGTTAAAACTTGATATAGGAAATGAATAACGTTGAAGCTGAAATTAAAATTATATAAATTTCAATGCTATGTTTATAGTGTGAATTTCAAATTTAGTTTCTTGTGATGATTTTTTTTTAAATGTAAAGATCAGGGTCTGGTATATTGATGTATATATATAAATTTTAAATATGACATGAAGTCCTATATTTGAGTGATATACCGAAAAATGCTAGACATATGAGAAAATAAACATATATTTTCTTCAAATATTATGGAATACTTATCCCTGACTTAAGGAAATATGAAGTTACACAGTTCCAAATCCACCAGAAAAATGTATGATACTCACAAGTTTGGGGGACAAAAGATCCTTTGCTCAAACGCTAAAAGCTTTGGAGAACATAGCTGCTAATTAGAAATGGATGCTAAATACGAGGCCACTGGCATCCACATAAATGCACTTATATTAATTTTAATACTGTTTTAGGTTCTTACATATTATCCCACTGACCAACCGTGTAGCATGTTTAGTGCCAATTATGAATGACTGTGCCCTTTAGTAATTCTACAGAAATGATTGGCACTTGGTGACTATTGCCGAAATTTCCACAAACGATCGATGACATAATACATAAGTACCCTACTTTATGCTGACATGAATGAAAGCTAAATTTTTTATCACATACCTTCTACTAATAAAATTTTCTTTTAGCCCTTGGTTTGGTTTGGTTTATTTAATTATGGCAAAGCACTCGAGGGCTATCTGCTTAACAGGAGAGATGCTTTCGTGGAGGAGTTTCAGAGGGAAACTGGCTCTTATACACATTATGGCTCTTATAAATATTATGCGTCTTATGCAAATTATGTGTCTAATACACATTATGTGTGATGCCATGTCTCTGAAATTCTTTAATGTTTTTTCTAGCAAAAGCAAATCGCTTGAGGAAACCATGAAAGTACCCATGCAGCCAGCGCATTTGGCAAGATTTCAAGCCCGGACTAAACTGCTAGTGTTCATCGACTTTATCGCTCGGGTGCTGTGGTCTGACTCTCGGTCCTGTTAAACTAATTCATCTATAATTATAAAGAGCCCATCAGAAAAATGCACACACTTTATTTTAAGAAATTTTTGTGCTTTAGTATTGAACTTAACTATAAGTTTATCAAATCATACATATCAGAGGTTAGGCTAGGTGTAATACAATCTTCCTGTATATGTACCTGCACAGTTACTTAGATTTCTCAATAGTAGCGGTAGTCATTAGCAGCTAGACACATAGAACAATATTGAGCAGTTATTTGAAAAAGTTAGTCGATGTGTCTGAGGAGACTGCTGCACATTCCGCAGTAACTTTTTAATGAAGGACCTCTAGCCTAACCGATTTCCTATACTACAGAACATCCCTCAAAGTCACCCAAATCCATTTTGGTTCACTGTCAAGTGCCACATATGTGTGAGATTACCAACATGTTAAGGGAATACCATACTACATATTGTAAAGATAATTTAACTTTGAAACCAATATTTAGATATCATCTGTTAAAGTTTGTATTTTTTTTACTGACAGTTCCTGTATGTAAAGTTGTATTTTTCATTAGTTCCACCTATTAATTTATTTAAGGGTATTACTGTACAGCAAGGTTGTCAAACTCCCGGCCCGCGGGCCGCATGCGGCTCAAAACAAATATTTTTGCGGCCCGGCCACTTTATCGGCAAATAATAATATATAATAATAAAATAACATATCGACGAAGAAAAAAAGGAAATGTTTACTGCTAAGTAATTAACAATAATTTATTCAGTGTTGTTAGATTACTCACAGCGAGCTGACACACACTACTTAAATTACAAATGCGTGTGAGTAGCTTGCGTTCAGCTACCTTCGGCTTTTGGGGGACACGTGCACTCAGAACTTGTACGCATCCCCCGATAGCCGAATGTGGCCGAACTCATGGTCTCAGTTTTCCAATCATAGTTTTGTACGATATATTGGTGCATGCATGTGCATGCACTTTGCTTTATTATTAATTATTACTTAATTCATATTGTTACGGATTTCATAGTTATTTATTTAGTTATTTTTTTATTTAGAATTGTAATTAGATTTGCTTCATGTTGCCTTAGCAACGCAGACGATTTTTTAAAAGACAGCTGCGTTGGAAGGTTAAAAATAGAACAGCGCGTGCATTTAATACCTAATAAATAAATATCTCGTAATTGCTGTTGCCATCCACAAAAATCCAGATATTTATAGATGTTTCCAGTATATTCGAGAAATTAATTATAAAGCTTATAAAAGCCGAGAACAAACAACTCATCTCAGAAGTAGCTGTAGTTCTAGCCAAAGCTGTATGTAAGTAAAGCGTCGGCACTCCCATACTATAGCATGACGCCTTTTTGCAGCGCCAATCCACTGCAGTGGTGGCGATGTAAACTAAATCTCTTCTCCTCCTCCTTTCCCCTGAAGTGACGTCATGGAGGTTGGAAGTAAGATGGCGAGGCCGCAATGAGTTTGATACGATTGGATGTAAATATTTTGCAATTGCGTCGTAATTATATATATAAATGTATGTATTTTCTATTTGTACAGTATTTCAGAGTCCTAAGTGTACGAAAAGAATACATTTTTAAGCAAAGTTTATTGTTATTAACAATAAAATTATGCATTATTTCTTCTCCACTTACAGAGCTTCTACCTAAAATACTTTCTCAAATATGACATGATGTTTTTTAGCTTCTGAGGCATCTTCTAAATGAAAAAAATTTAAGTCAATTTGTAATTAATGCTCAATTAGGTCCATTTCAAATTAGCGCTCTTTTTATTTTAATAGTGAAATACATTAAATAGTACATAACTTTCTCTGAATATTTCTGAAAGGGAATAAAAAAAAAGATTTTTTAAAATATTATTTAAAACTTGTACCTGCGTTATTATAAAATATAGGGGAATAATTCTTTTAATTATCAGATATTTTTAGCTTTAATTTCAACAATACATATCCTAAAACTGTTCTTTATTAATTCCTTAAGTACGCATCGTTTCAAGGAAACGTGTAGAAATGTATTCCATCAGATTTCGACGAAATCTTACTCTTGCAATCCTTAATCCGCAGTATCGATACATTAGAGAAAATTTTTAAAAAAATTGGTTCTGAAAAGAGCTTTTTGTAATTAAAAAGTGCAAAATTAATAAGTTATAAATAACACAACCAAAGCACATTAGAAGCTAACAAGATTTCGATAGAATCAAACAAACAACCAAATCAAAACAACCAATGACTGAAAAGAGAAGGAGCATGCGCAGTTTTACTGATTGTGTTTCCACATCGCCACCGCTACGAGCGCTGCGGTCGTTTCGAAGGGCAATTTCTCCCATTGAAATGTCGACGCTTTACTTACATACAGCTTTGGTTCTAGCGAACTGCTTGTTTACTTAATGCCGTGATTGATTTGTAGCGATTTCTCTGTGAGATAGAATTCGTTTCTCTGCTTTGAATTGAGTTTTGCTAAACGTTTGACATTTTGTGATATTGTTAGAATATTTTGAAGAAATATTTCAGCATTTTGATTTATCTCTTTTGGAAAGAATAAATTTTTGTTAACTTTTTAACGTTAACCGTGTTTATTCCAGCCCTTTGTATTCAGTACGTCTATATTAAAACCAAGTGGTAGTAAAATTAAACGAAAAATCGCTGACGAACATAGAATATTCCAAGTACAATGGGAATTAGAATGTTTTTGTTGTGAAATAAAAGATAAAATAATCTGCTTGATATGTAATAATACTATTAATGTACCAAAGTTATATAATATTCAACGTCATTACGAACAACACAAATCGAAATATAACAATTACGAAGGATTAATGAGAGAAGAAAAGTTGAAAGAGCTCAAGTTAGGAGTGAAAAAGCAACAGTCCATGTTTAGTAAAGTATTGCAAGAAAGTGAAGCGGCGGTACATGCAAGCTACGTCTTGTCCGAGTTGATAGCTAAACATTCGAAGCCTTTTACTGACGGTGATTTCATCAAGGAATGCCTAATGAAAGCTGGAGAAATTGTTTGTCCTGGAAATGTGAAGGCTTTTCAATCAATTTCATTGTCTCGAAATACAGTTGCGGAAAGAGTTACTGATTTAGCCGCGAATTTAAGTGATCAGATCAAAGCAAAATCATCTAGTTTCGAAAGTTTCTCCATTGCCTGTGACGAGAGCACGGACATTAGTGGCAAAGCTCAATTAGCAGTGTTTCTTCGTTCTTGTGACAAGAATTTTAACATTTTTGAGGAATTACTGGAACTAATACCGATGCCTGGTACTACCACAGGAGAAGATATATTTACTTGTGTTTTTGGACTTCTGCAGAAATACAATCTACCTTTGGCAAAATTAAATTCTGTAGCTACAGATGGCGCTCCATCAATGACCGGGAAAAACAAGGGCTTCGTAGCATTACTAAGAAAAAAACTTAGTGAAATTCACGGTTCAAACATTCATCATATGCATTGTATTATACATCAAGAAGTTCTATGCACGAAAGTAATAAATATGGAGAATGTTTTGTCATATATAAAAAAAGTTATAAATTTTATAAGATCTCGAGGTTTAAATCAGCGTCAATTCCCTGCTTTCTTAAGTGAGTTAGAAAGTGAATATTCGGGTTTGTCCTACTATACCGAGGTACGTTGGTTATCTTGCTCCAAGATTCTCAAACAATTCTGGGATTTGAAAGAAGAAATATGTCAGTTTTTAAAAACGAAAAATCAAGACGTAAGTTTGTTTTACGATCCAATATGGATACAAGATTTATCTTTCTTGGTTGATATAACCAAACACTTAACCGATTTAAATTTATCGTTACAAGGAAAAGATCATATCATTACGAACATGTTTGACATAATTAAAGCATTGAAATGTCAACTAGTTCTTTGGGAAAAACAACTTAAAAATGAAGATTTGACGCACTTCCCGACGTGCAGCATGAACAAATCAAGTTTACATGATACTTGTTCATATAAAAAATGCGCAGAAAAACTGCAAATTTAACAACTGAATTTGAAACGAGGTTTAATGATTTTAGTTCCCTCGAAGACAAATTTTTTTTTGTTTTCTTCGATTTTCTCAATAAGTATTGACTCAGTACCCAGCCATATGCAAATGGAGGTGATCGAGATTTAATGCAACTCAAATTTGAAAGCAAAATTCATTGAAGTGGGCGTGCCTAAATTTTACAAATATTTACCAGCCAGGTTTGAAAATACTGGAAAATTCGCACATGAAATTATTTCCGTGTTTGGTAGTACTTATCGGTGCGAGCAGTTATTTTCAGTCATGAAAGGTAATAAGTCGCCTATTAGAAACCGTATTAATGATGCTCACCTTGGGTCAGCGTTGAAAGTTATCACTGCAAACAAAATTTCTCCCGAAATAGGAAAGATAATAGCAGAGAAGAGATGTGAAGTATCAGGACGTAAACATTAAATTTTTCTCGTTCTTTTCTATATAAATATATTGTTGCGTGCGTAAGGGTTCGTTATATATTCAATGCACAAGTCGTTAAAAAGTTAACAAAAATTTATTCTTTCCACAAGAAATAAATTAAAATGTTGAAATATTTCTTCACATATCTTCGCACAATATCTCGAACGCTTAGCAAAAACTCAGTTCAAAAAGATAAAATAATTCTATCTCACAGCGAAATCGCTACAATCAATTACAGCATTAAGTAAACAAACAGCGGTTTGCTTTTTACAGCTACAAGTATAACAGCAACAACTGAGATGAGGTGTTTCACCTCGGCTTTTATAAGATTTTTAATTATCAGTAGAACAATCGCGATTTTTCTAGATTTTTCTCTAGATTTCTGGATGGCAACAGTAATTACGAGATATTTATTTATTAAGCACGCGCGTTTTTATTTTTATTGCTATTTTTTTTCGATTTAGCTTTCTCTTCAAAAATCGTCTGCGTTTCACGGAGAAATAAAAAAGAATTTTAATTACAATTCTAAATATATAGCCAAATAAATGTGAAATTCGTAACATTGCCCCCTTCGCAAGGACTGCACGTCCCGGGCAGTACAATCCTTGGACAGGAAGCCAAACTTACAACTAAGGCCTCAGTGTTATAATAAACATTACTTTATAATAACAAAATAAACAATAATTGCAATAAGTGACTTTCAGCAAATTAAATTCTATCCAACGCTGAATACAATTCAAATACTATCAAATACACATGCTGTCAAATACAAATACTTATCAAATACTAAACAAATACAAATCAAATACTAAATACAAATAGGACCATGGTATTATACAATTTATATTATTATTTACATCTATATACACTACGTACTATGGCCATAGTAATGAGCGACTTTATGTTTAGAGTTCGATGACTTACGGATCCGAACCAGGACGTCGTTCAGCCTGTTTAGGACTGTGTAAGGACCATCCCAAGGTGACTGTAGTTTCGGAGAAAGTTCTTTTCGACGAATCGGATTCCATAACCACACCTTGTCTCCTTCGTTGAAGCGATGTCCAGTAGCTCTTGTGTCGTAGCGGGTCTTCATCTTCTCCGTCGCCAAGTTGACTCGCTCTCGTGCAAAGTTGTGCATCACTTCAAACCGGGCCTGGAGATCTTGAATGTATTCCTCAGGCGATGAAGGCGCATCCGGAGGGCGACCAAACAAAAGATCACATGGCAGACGAAGGTCACGACCGAAGAGCATCCGAGAAGGAGAATAGCCGGTAGTCTCGTGGACAGCACTGCGGTAAGCCAGTAAAAACAGTGGCAATTTCTTGTGCCAGTCCTGTTGGTTTCTGGAAACCACTAATGAGAGGTTATTGAAGATGGTTCGATTAAACCTCTCTACCATACCGTCCGACTGGGGATGTAAAAGCGTCGTTTGGGTTTTGTCAATGCCGATTTGCCGTCAAAGTTCCCTGACTACAGCTGAGGTAAAATTCCTTCCCTGATCGGAATGTAACTGAAGAGAATCTGGAACTCCGAATCTGGGAATCCAGTGCTGTATCATCATCTCTGCTACTGTAACAGCCTCTTGATCAGGAATAGGAATACGTTCAAAAGGTACTCTAACATTGTAACGTTGCAGCTTCGTCCGGCTGCGTTTCTTCGGTCCTTTCCGACTTGCACAGGCATCGCAAGTTCGGCACCACTTTTGCACGTCATCCTTTGCATTATTCCAGTAGAAACGCTCCCGAACTCTCTGCAAGGTCTTCATTATTCCGAAGTGACCTCCTGCAAGGCTGCTATGTAGTTCTTTAAGTACGTCCGGGATTCGGGATCATGGGAGTACCAGCTGCCATCGGAATGTCTTTCCATCATCCGATTCGAATATTCGGTACAAGACGCCGTTTTGAATATGGAGTGAGTCCCAGAGAGCCCAATATTGTTTTGTCGTGGGACTATAGCTCGAAATGTCCTGCCAGTTAGGTATTCTGTTTGAGGTCTCCATTAATACAATTATGGGTTTAATATCACGGTCTTCCATCTGGTCTTTCCTGATTTCCTTGTCACTCCATGGGTCTGGATCAGCCGATATTGATGTTGTAATTTGCCGTGCCAGCTAAATACCAGTTGGTATTTAGCTTCGACCCTGGAACAATATCGGTAGTTTTCTGAGCAAGGTCTTCTAGACAAGGCGTCAGCGTTTCCGTGCGACTGTCCCTTGCGATGATGGATAGTGATGTCATATTCCTGGAGTCTCTGTATCCACCTGGCTATCTGACCCTCAGGATTCTTGTAATTTAAAAGCCAGGCCAATGATGCATGACATGTGCGGAGCAGGAATTTTCTGCCGTATAGATAATGATCGAAATGTTCTACGGCTTTGACTATGGCGAGCAACTCTTTCCTGGTGACACAGTAATTCCTCTCCGGTTTAGATAGGCACTTTCTCCAGTAAGCCACTATACGTTCTTGGCTCTCTATTTCTTGGGACAGAGGCCCACCAGCGGCCGAGCGGTAAAGACGCTGAACACTGGTAGTTCGGTCCGAGGTTCGAATCCCTCTAACGGGCTGGCTTCATGGGTGTTTTCGTGGTTTTCCCCATGTGTAACGTGTATACGAGCCAGTTTCCCTTAGAAAGTCCTCCACGAAGGCATCCTTCCCCTTAGGCAGATAGCCCTCGTGTGCTTTGCCATAATTGAATAACCTAACCTAACCTAACCTTCTTGGGACAGAACAGCGCCGACACTTTCATTACTCACATCCGTGTCGAGAATAAATTGTCTGTCGAGCTGAGGATGCGTCAGGATTGGAGCAGACATTAAGGCTTCCTTCAGACTCTTAAATGCATCCTCACATTCCTTTCTCCAGACGAACTTTTGCTTGCTCTCTGTCAGCTTGTGAAGGGGTCTTGCAATGGATGAAAAATCCTTCACGAATCTCCTATAGTAGGTGCAAAGCTCTAGAAAGCTTCTCAGCTGGTGGACATTTTCGGGACGTCTCCAGGCTTTAACTGCTGACACTTTTTCAGAATCTGTGCGCACACCCTCAGCAGAGATGGCATGTCCGAGGTAAACCACTCCTTTCTGAATAATTTGCATTTAGCGGTACTCAACTTCAGATTGGCTTCTTTCAGTTTCTGAAGCACCTTTCTAAGATTTTCCAAATGTTCTTCGAAACTCTTCCCGACGATAATGATGTCATCCAGGTATATCAGACAGGCTTCGTATGAAAGACCTTTTAAAACAGTCTCCATTAGACGTTCGAATGTAGCCGGCGCATTACATAGTCCAAACGGCATCACCTTGAACTGCCAAAGTCCGTGTCCTGTAGTAAATGCCGTCTTTTCTCGGTCATCAGGATGTATTTCTACCTGCCAATATCCACTCTTTAAATCAAGTGTCGAGAACCACTTGCTTCCAGAAAGAGTATCCAGAATGTCGTCAATTCTAGGAAGAGGGTAACTGTCTTTCTTCGTAACCTCATTCAATCGGCGATAATCAACGCAAAATCTAGTTGACCCGTCTTTCTTCTTCACCAGGACGATGGGAGATGCCCAGGGACTTGCTGAAGGCTCGATGACATTGCTTTCTTGCATGTCCTTTAAAAGTGTTCGCACCTCTTCCTGTTTCGAAATCGGCAGACGTCTTGGATGTTGCTTGATTGGGGGATGGTCACCAGTATCAATTCTATGCTGAGTTAAACTGGTTCGACCAACGTCAGAAGACGAGCGGGAGAAAACATCTTGAAGATCTTTAATGACACGCTCGGCAACATTCTTTTCCTCATCGTTTAATTGCGCATTCTGCAATAACTCCGATATAATGTTGTTTGAAGACACGGTTTTTGAGATGTTACTTTTTCTTTCAACGCTGGTTACTGGAGTACATTCTGCAACCACTTCACCTTTCTTAATAACTCTCGCCTTATCAGTTACATTGGCAACTCTCACCGGGATAACGGTCCCCGATAGGTCGACGAGTGCTGAGGCTATTAATACTCCTTTAGGGCTATTACAATTCTTGGGATATTCCATGACGCCGTAGCGGAAATTTCTATTTTCGGCTATGGATCCAGGAAGTAAAATTTCTGTTCTTGCCGGTATTGTGATATCGTCTTGAGCTATGATTTTGTGGATAGATTTCACTCCTTCATCATTAATCCCGAATAAAGTTATGTCCTCAGAGGCAGAATGCAGTTCGTTATTTTTAAAGTCCAAGGAAAAATTGTATTTCCTTAAAAAGTCCAATCCGAGTATGCAAGGGTCTGTAATTTCTGCTACATATGCCGTGTGATGGTAAGCGGCACTTCCAAAGGTGATGTTAACGTTTAATTTCCCTTCTATATTGATCTTCTCGCCGGACACAGTCTGGAGGGTAACGCAGGGCGGCGTCCAGATAAGTTTACCTTCGAGTTGTTGAGCCAAATCTTTTCGAATGATGGTAACATTGGCTCCCGTGTCGATCGTCATGTTACAAGGAATTCCATTGATTTGTCCCATGATGAAAATTCCGTTATTGCCGCCACTCACTGCAGAAATCTGAAGCGCTTTAAACTGGGGCTTTTCATTATCTGGCAACCTCCGCCCCGCGAGATGGCCACGAATTAGTTTCCCTCCTTCTTGAGAGGCGCGGTTTTAACATCCGTGCCCTGGGGTGTTCTGCAGTTTCTTCGAATGTGTCCTTCAGCACCGCAGTTCCAGCACTTTACGAACGATTTCTTTCACCAGTATCCCGTGTCAAAACATTCACCTTTCTGGTTAATTCGTCTAGGCGAGCAGTCATTGGATCCACTGGTTCTTGTATGTGAGCAGCTCTGATTGGGTGGCGGTCTCTACGAGTGGCTTCCTGTGCTGCCTCGAATTTCATGGCATACACCAGAGCACTTTTTAAGTTCTTCACATCAGCCATTCGCAGTGCTTTCTGTATTTCAGGATCCCGGATGCCGTCGATGAAGTATTGCAGGGAGAGGATTTCTCTTGTTTCTGTCGGGCACTCCGAAAAGGTGAGGTAGGACAGCCTTTCAACATCCGTGGCGAGCTCCTGGAGTGTTTCCGTAGGCTTCTGTTGACGGGATTTAAACTGAAGCCTGCTATAATCTTTTAAACACTTTTCTTCAAAACGCAGCTCCAGTGTGCCTGACTGAGGTTCGAAATCTAGCCTTTTGTTTTCGGGAAGAGTCTGAAGGATATCCGCTGCGTCTGCTCTCAGAGAAGCGGCAAGAGGACAGGCCTTAGCTTGGGAATCCCATCTATTAGCTTTCGCCACTATAGAAAATTGTGTCTTATACACTTGCCAGGAGGTCTTCCCATCATATATTGGTAGCTTCAGAGAGGGATGCGCAGACATGGCTAGAAATTTAAAACTATCTGAATTGCTTCCTGCTGTCGCTACGAATTTCTTCAAGGTATCAACTTCTTTCGCAACTGCAGAAACTTTGTCCTCAATTTGTTGTTCGATTTAGTGTTGAACGTCAGAAACTCTCTTTTCAATTTCTCCAACTCTGTTTTCAACCGTGTCAATTCTGTTTTCTATACCTTCAAATTTGTTTTCTATTATGCAGGTGATTTCCCTTTTTATTTCCTCTTGACCAACTTTCATTCCTGCCTTAATAGCCTTCATTTCTTCCTTAACAGATTTCTCCATCTTTTCTTGAACAACATTCATTTCATCTTTAACAGATGCTTGACCAGCTTTCATTTCTTCGTGAAAAGCTTCCATCTTTTCTTTAACGGATTTCATCTCTTCTTTAACAGAATCATTCATCTCATCTTTAAATGCAGCAAAGGCTGCCATAAATTGCCTTAATTGTTCTTCCATTGCTCTAGTTAATGGCATTCAAAATACCCCACTCCTGACACCAAAAATTGTTGCGTGCGTACGAGTTCGTTATATATTGAATGCACAAGTCGTTAAAAAGTTAACAAAAATTTATTCTTTCCACAAGAAATAAATTAAAATGCTGAAATATTTCTTCACAGATCTTCGCACAATATCACAATATCTCAAACGTTCAGCAAAAACTCAGTTCAAAAAGATAAAATAATTCTATCTCACAACGAAATCGCTACAATCAATACAGCATTAAGTAAAAAACAGCAGTTCGCTTTTTACAGCTACAAGTATAACAGCAACAACAACAACT
>KK120523.1:1103151-1124205 GCA_000611955.2 Stegodyphus mimosarum | reverse complement strand
TAATTAATTAAAGGTAAGTGTTACGTTCCTCAACAAGATTCCAATGTGGATGAGACAGGCCTACTTTGTAAGTGAATGGGCAACGAACTTAATCACAAAGGAACAAAAGGTTGCTCGAGGTTTTAAAGCTTTTAAGGAGATTCACTTTGCATTTTTTTAAATGCATCGGGAGACATCAGATACAAGCTTCTGTTAATTTATTGATGTAAAATGCCTCGTGGCTAGTAGGGAAAAAGTTTGAACAGTTGCCTATTGTGTGGAAGTGGAATAAGAACGTTTAAGTAACAAAACCATCTTTAATAACTGGTTTGAGAATTCATTCATTAAAGAAGGCAAACGGAACAACAAAACCTGAATTTTTTACTCCTAATTTCCAGTCATGCTTCGTGATACGGTGCTAATAACATCACAACATCGGGTCCAAATAAACATATTTTTTCCTCTCACCAACACCATCTCTTTAATTGAATCAATGAATCAAGGAGTCATAAAAACATTCAAAGCCTACCAGGCCACAGATTTTTATATTCCTGAAAGTAAAGCATTAGAAGAAGGAAAGCATGACACTCTAATCGCAAAATTCATCACATGAAACTTCACATCTCATGAAACTGCATAAAAACCTGACTCACATAAAAAGCAAGTGAATCCTTCAACAATGAATACTAGCGACATTAGCTTTGGCCAGAAGTCGTCAATAATTTTAAAGAATTCCTATCGGTCGAAAATGAAGACAAGGAAATGGTACACACAGCAAACGGGACTGGCGGTGAAGGATTTTCAGACGTGAAAGAAAGATTAAAAAAAATTAACATAGAATGACGATCGCGGAATGAAAAATGAAGAACTGGATGATATTTCAATACCAGCCAACGCTGAAAGCAGCGACAGTGAATTTTGTAATGAAGATTAACCCAAATGGCGGAAAACGAAGACGTTTTATGAGAGGTATTTAAAAGCATCACAGTTCTTACGCGAAATGAGTTGCGACAGACATTGTCCTAAGCACATATCAGCAGCTATCATTACTAAAAAAATAACTGTTATCCTCCACAAAAAGAGATGGTTCTATAATTATTATTAATTAGTGCTTCCTGCTAAACAGGCATCAATAAGTGCTTCCTGCTAATTTTTAATATCGTATCCTTCGGAAGGTACACTGCGCAAAAGAAAAAAATGGGATAGTTCTATATCTTCCATTCTATTGGGCCGATTGCCTAAATTTAACTTGTTTTTTTCATGTCTCGAAAGCGCGACTTAGGATATATATTTGATTAATATATAGCATTGTTCTAACATAGGTACTTTGGCACAAAATCAGATTTTTCTGAAATGGCATACGGACATTTTCCCAATATTTCAATTTTACGACTCAAATTATGCAAAAGTACCAAGTATTCTAAAAATCTCTCGAGTAGTTTTTAAAAAATAAAGATACAGGTACTGCGCAGTACTGTCTCGCATGCTTATTCCTGTATTGCTATGTTAATTACTAAGAAGAAAGGATGAAAAAGCTTATTTCGCTATGCTTCACCTATGTGTAACTGAATGTGACACAGACGAGGGAATGAGAGAAGAGAAAATATTAAATTCATATTTATAACTTTCGTGAACTTCATTTGTTTGCAAATATACAAGAACCTTACAAATTTAGAAAAAGGACTAGAATTAGTAAGAAAATATTAGAGGTTCTCATATATGTTATGTAGATTATTAATTATCACAGCCAAACAGAATAATTGAAAAATCCTCATACGCTTTCCTCCGAGGCCTTGTTATGTATTATTGTGACGTTAGTAAGTGTATACAGTGTGTAAGTGTTTTTTCGTTAATCCTCCGCTCTTTGACAACAATCATATTGATTAAAAGAATGCATTAGTTTTATGTATTCTACAGTAAAATTGAAAAAAAAATGTGCTTATTTTGAAAATACTGAAATACATTTTTTTTTCTCTTTTGTAAACGCATTTTTATTCCAAGTTAAATAAACTATTGACTCAATTGTTACTTAAGCATGTAAGCCCTATGAATTAAATGCGTAAAGCAATATTTTGGTGGATGCAATTTAATTAACATTAAAATAGGAACTTATATTCAATTTCAATTAAAATAAGTATTTTTATTTAATTTAAATTAATCTGTGGTATCCGTATGCTGGTCACATTTGCTTAGTCGTTTTTTGGAAATAAAATTCTTGCAACGGCCAATCAGGGCCTTCGAGAAAGGAAGAGGCTGGGAGTAAACAGCAGGGCTATATGAAACATAACGTTTTTAATATTTGTGATCTCTGTATTTGCCGAGTGATGTATGGGGGTATATTAAATTAATTAAATGTTTGTATGAAAAGTACACTATATTGTCTTATCTTTTAAAAGAGTTTGAACCAACATGAGAAAAATTAGGAAAAAAAATATTGCGTAAATTAATGAAACAGAAACCCTTAGCAATACGGCTTCAGAAATAAAATATGCAATTTGAATAACAAGAGTGTGGATAATTAAATTTTGCTGTTTTACTTTAATAAATAGTAATAATAACAATAATAACGTAAAGAAAAAATTCAAATTTCTGTTTATCTTGTTGGTTTTACTTATAAGGTATTTCTCCCGCCTTCTTGGCATATCTTCATGGTGCAGTGGTCAGCATGCTCGGCGCGTATTCCAGAAATCCGAGGTTCGAGTCCTGGCGAAGGCGTTGCTCATTTTCCATGTCTCCTGCTTTCAAAAAAGTTCCTAATGACTCTATAAGTGGCGCCCGAACTAAAAGATGGTAGATGATGATTCTCCACCACCAGGATTATG
Organism: Stegodyphus mimosarum; assembly: GCA_000611955.2. NCBI lineage: Eukaryota > Metazoa > Arthropoda > Arachnida > Araneae > Eresidae > Stegodyphus > Stegodyphus mimosarum. The sequence continues at coordinate 1,121,404 of KK120523.1, read as the reverse complement.
GATTGGATCCACTAATCCCCACTCGCCCTTTAAAAGGGGGAGTATATAAGGTATTTCTCCCGCCTTCTTGGCATGCTATCGTGTTGTAGTGGATAGCACGCTCGGCGCTCGGCGGACGCTCGAGAGGTCCGAGGTTCGAGTTCCGGCGAAGGCATGGCTTATTCATTCTTCATGTCTCCAGCTTTCAAAAAAATTCCTAATGATTCTACACACTTTGTAATGTAAACATACTCATAACTTAACACTAAATTTTAGGCTAACATTTATTTCAAACAAGTCTAACAAGTTTAAAAAATATATACTTTTTATATTAAAAATAAACAAGTTATGAAATGTTTCTGAGTTTTAGAGAAAACGTTCTAAATTCGGAAAATAAATAAGAATAATTTAGTCTTTTTTTCGTATTTATTAAATTTTTCTTCACACATATAAAAATACCTATATTTGTATGTAAAAAATTGTAAACGTGTTTTGTTTCTATATTTTGACATTTGATGGCGTTTCAAGCCTGATAAAGTTATAGCCTTGTAACAAAGTTACTAGAAAACATTTTCGTCACGTGTTTTAAATGCTTATCAATCAATCGGTTCTTTTCCTGTTTAATTGTGTAAAAGAGCTATTACATATAAATATATTTTCACACAAAACGGTCATTCTTAGTACGAAAATTTGTAACTGAGCACGAAAAGGAATAAAAATTAATCAAATCTTAATATTCAAATGTTTGAAAAAAAATCTATTCTAATATAAATTAACTAGCTCCATTTATACATATTTTCTAGTGCGTTATTCATGTTCGTTTTTAATGGCGATGATAATAATATAAAGTGGGGCCTCATCTGACTAAAATATTTGCAACAAATACATAAATGAAATACATTCGCATTAGTGAACAGGAGCAAATATAGAAAAACAGTATGTACATTTGTCAGGACTGTGTGTTCGGTTCATATTCTTGGCGAGCATCTTCCTGTAAATCGTAAGTCCTGATCTTGACAGGGAGCTGAATGCAGCTAGGTTCTGTGGTAGAATACTGTGATTCAGTGGTAGAAGAACACCACTTTAGAGGGATTTAAAATCCTCTTTTATTAAATCACAATTATTTACAACCACTTCCAAGCTCGGGAGGGATACAGAAAATAATGACCGCCACTTGGGTCTAAACTGAACAATCAGATATTTTAAACTAAAACTAATTAGAAATTAAGTAGTCGTTGCTCACAGAGCTATAAACGCGAGGTTGGCCTCTATGCTAAAGGGTGCGTACGAAGATTTAACTAATATTAACGTGATATTTTAAACTAAAACTAATTAGAAATTAAGTAGTCGTTGCTCACAGAGCTATAAACGCGAGGTTGGCCTCTATGCTAAAGGGTGCGTACGAAGATTTAACTAATATTAACGCACTTAGATTTAATTCAATAAGTAATAGCGTAACAGCGCTACGGCTTAGAATTTAAATACTAGCTAATCAGGCGAACGTCGAATAGAGTAACAGTGGTCTGAGACTAAAAGCTCTCTCACACTAAGAGGTTCCTACCTCTCACTTAAATAGAACTTGGCTCCACTTCAAATTAGCATAAAGCTGAAACGCGCGATTATTCTAACGGGAAGTTGAAATAAGAACAGATATAAAAAGTCAAATTAAAATAAAATTTTGTAATTTAACTAAAACCTTACACGTTTTCGCAAAATAATTGTTGCTTAACAGTGTCAGCGGGGATATAATCTAAAAACAAACAAACGCCTAAAAATAAAAATTATTTTGTTGTGTCCATGATATAGAGAATATAATTACAAATTTTATATTACATTAAAATTCGAGTGTTATTTTGTAATTTACCAGTTAAATACTTGAAAACTTTAATAAATTAACTCCGCTGCATAATTTTTTAAATAAATTTAAAGAATGTAATGCATTTAACTTAAATCCTAAATCACAGTAGTGCAATGAAATTCATTTTTTTTCATTATGAAATTTAATCGAAATTAATTCTAACTGCTTAAACCATATGAATTTTAACTAGAAAACCACAATCAGGCTGATATACCTGCATATGACTTATACGTGGGTTTTATTTTTTTAAATAATGATTAGCATTTTTGTCTTCAGAGACGAAAATTTCTCATCAAGAATGGACTCTGTATATCAAATTTGAAAAAAACTGCTTGGTTTGTGTCTTCACTGCACATGGAACAAGACTAAAAACAAAATGCCAAATATAAAACAGTCCTATGGTGTGGGTTTGGAAGCCTAACTGAAAATGCCTGTGTTAGATTTAATAAGTTATAAAAATGTCGTTTTAATGTACCGAATGTTTTTCAGGAAGGCATTTGTTGAAGATACTATAAATAAGCCCTTTATAACGGAACCTTTCTTCCGTTGCCATTCAGCACGTGATTAGAAGATCTTAAGAAAAACATTTTACTTCCGTATTAAAATTAATTTTGTTGTATCGTAACTATAAAACGATGTAAATATGTGTCTTACATAACATAAATCTCATCCTAGATGTAAAATATAAAATATGCATAAATTTCCTTCTGTTCTTCATTGAAAAATTTGTTTCCGTTTTATGGATCTGAAACCGTATAACTATTTCTTTGCTAATGGGCAACGAAAACTAGTGTTGCGTTCTACAGGTTAGTGGGTTTGGAGTGATTGATGGCAACACTTGATGAAGAAACAAAACACAATTTGTTCGTCGGTATTACATAAGGAGTTCCAAAAACTCGTTTACAGTCGTCGAAAAGCTACGATAAACACGCTGAAACAATGACAGCATTCAGGTACAACGGTGAAAACAGCTTCACCGCAAAGCGCTAAGGTACTGCTCCCGACTCCGCTCCGTCGCTTGAACTCAAAACACTGCTATTAAGCTCAACCTACTACTCAAGATACTCTACTCTACTCCGCCTACAGGCGTGTTTTATATAGCTTTAGATATATTTTCGACAGCATTCTGGGAAAAGTCGGTAGGAATTCGTTTCAGAATGTTCTCGCTCCGTCTATGGCATATCGCCAATTTTGTCCACAAACATCGCTATATGGAAGATTTAGCACCAAATCTGTCAACCCCGCCTCTATCTACCACGTTCTGGTAACCCTAATATTACTTTGCCGAGAAGCTATCGTACCGCAGCTAGGCATTTTTAAACAGTATTATGCACTCATTCTAAAATTTATGCATTTCACATAAACTTTGCTCTAAAAGAAAAATGTCGAGATTTTTAAAGCTTATCTTTGACAAGTTCAATAGCAATTTACCAGCATGAGGAATAATATTAAATTAATGTATAGTTTAATATAGCATTGACGTAAAGAAAGAATCTCCAATATTTTTCTTACATTTTTTTTAAAAAACTAGAATTTGAGTTAAATTCTAGAAAGTGCATATGATTCCTGAGCATTCTAAGTAATTTAGCCTAACGGATTTTCAGGTTTGAGCTTACGCCTTCAAGAAAGAATCTTCATACTCCGTTCTATTCCAGGGAAAACTCATTTTTTATTTATGGTGGAATAAAAACAAAATTTTTCTCAGCTGTAAATACAAATGCATGTTGTTTCATATTGAATAATTCAAAGCATAAGGAAACCCGCAATTAAAAAAATATACATGCCTATTCGTAGCATTATTTCACTTATTTTGTTAGTCATTTTTAAATTTGACAAACTAGAACATAAAAATAAGAAAAAATATTGCTTTTTCACACAAGTACTATACATATCCATTTATAAATGCAAATAATTAATTATATTTAAATATGCACACATCCCGACCAAAATAGAAATAATAATGAAGAATGATCCATAATTTAATATCCAGATGTAATCAGTATCACACGTGAAAATATATAGAGAACTAGGGAAATTAAAAACATAGTTCAAACCAACGAATTAAGTTTTTACTATTGCAGAAAATTTTCATTACGTTTCTATTTTTGAGCATTTGTTAAATAAAACTTTTGACAATATTATATTCCGTGATGTCATAAGCCTAAATGTATCTGATTATTTTTAAAAGTATTTACTTAAAAAAAGGACAAATTTCAGGCTTAAATTATGCAGTTTTAAATGTATCTAATATTATTTCAAAAGAATTTATAATATTAACGCTGATGAGGGCATTATTTTAAAATTATTAGAAGAACCTTATGTAAAATTTAGGAAACAACAATTTGTTCTTCGTATATAAATTCAAAAATTAATTTTAGAAATACTGCGCTAATAGTAAAAAAAAAGTATTAATTCTGTACTAATAGTTTAACAAAAATTACATGTACGTTCCATTAAGTTCGGTTTATTGAAATCTCATTGTATTTAATTTTTGCATTTTAAATATTAGGTCTATAATAAATCTATTCATTATGTAAGAAACCGATTTTTGTAATCTTTCTGTCTTATATAAGAATATTATTCAAAATGCTGAGCAATATACTTCATAAATCAATCAGAAAAGTTGTTCGTAATTCCGAAATTTTCCAGAAAAATGCAGAGTAAGGAGTTATGTGGTTAAACAACCTACGAAAATAGCTTTGCAGTAGATTGAAGTATATGAAGTTGATTTCATTAGGGATTTCATCTTCAAATGTTATAATATTCTCTGACGTTGAATAAATAAAGAGCTCAAATGTTAGTGATATTTTATTAAATCATAGTAGGTAACGTTAAATTATTTAATCTAAAATTATCTACATAATTTAATATAAACTTATATAAATTTTGTTAAAAACACAATATATTGGAAAAATTCCAATGCAGCAAAATCGAATAAGTGTATTGCAGTAAGTTAATAAAACTGAAATTAAAGGTATAATTTTTATTGTTTCTCAGATAGCTTGTATTACAAAAAGTGAAATTTATCTGATATAATCACCCACTGAAAAGCCGAATTTACCAGTATATCTAAAACTTAATGATATGAACATTCAGTTCACTTAATATATGACTTCGCAGCACATACCGATTATGATAAATTTTCTTTATTTTCTTAAAGATACGTTTGATATGGATTACATCTAGATATTCAATTATTCAACATTCTTCGTTTTTATTTCCATTTAGGTTATTGGATTACCATGCAGACGGGGCGCAGATTTAAATTGTCAGGACTGTGTGTTCTGTGCATACGATTGGCGAACACATTCGGGAAGCAGTTAAAGTCCTGATCTTGAACAGGGAGCTGAATGCAGCTATGTTCTGTGGTAGAATACTGTGGTTAAATGGTAGAATAACTGCATGTAAGGACGGTTTAAAATTACCTATATTTACACCACTATTTACAGCCACTTCCCAACTCGGGAGGGATAACAGAAAATAATGACCGCCACTTGGGTCTAACTTGAACAATCAAATAATTTAAAATAAAGTTAAATAAAAATAAAGTAGTCGTTGCTCACAGAGCTATGAACACGAGGTTGGCCTCCTGTTAAACGATCAATGGTGCGTAGCAAGATTTAGCTAATACTAACGCACTTAGATTATTTCAATAAGTAATAGCGTAACAGCGCTAAGGCTTAGAATTTAAATACTAGCTAGTCAGGTGGACGTCAAACAGAGCCGCAGTGATCTGATACTAAAAGCTCGCTCACCCTGAGAAGTTCCTCGCTAACCTTTAAATACAAACTTGGCTCCACTTCAAATTAGCATAAAGCTGAAACGCGCGCTCATTCTAACGGGAAGTTGAAATAAGAACTTACAGGAAAGAAAAAATTAACATAAAACTTTGTAAGTTTAAACTAAAACCTTACAAAATATCATTAATTTTGTCCACTTGAAAAAGGGGTTGTATAGTATTTATGCTAAAAAGCAGTATTTCTGATTTTTAAGTTCTAATTTGTTAGATTTAAAAATCGCAAACAAACTACATGAAATAATATAATGCGGTAGTAATATGAATTGAATACGTATGAACAGCCAGATAATTGCGAGCATTTAGAACCATACAAAACCGATAAATATCGAAATCTGTGTGCATACTTATGTGCAAAACTACTTAAATAAGATAAAAGTACGTTTCTTCACTCCTCCACTCGTAAGAATAGCGAAATAGGCAGATTTTCTTGGCTAATAGTTTGACATGAAATTGCATTTCACAAAATGCATGTTATCTTATTCGTTTGGATCTAAATCTTTATAAGAGTTCCGCTATCTGTTTTCAAGAATAAAGCAGTGTACAAAACAGCTTGCATCAAGGTCTTCTGACCCACCTGCTTCGCTATTTTTGTCCTTAAGTACAGACGTTAATTTTCCGTTACGTAAACACAGAAGGGGCCTCTAAGACCACGTTCTATTTTATGCATTTTAAATATATAAAATTTTTAAAATAATGTGTTATTGTTATTACAGGAGCATTAACACACTTTGCTTGTTACACTGAAGTAATTATTTCTTTTCAGAACTCTAAAACTGATGCATTAAAAATTAATTTTTAAATCACATATAAAAAGTATGGAACACTTAATCGAATAAATAAAATAAACACTATTTACTTGCAAATGCGTTCAAACTAAACTATTTAATAAATTTTCAATCTAAAGAATCTGGATTATATAAAATAATTCAAAAAAGGATAATATGTAAAGAATACTAAAAAAAACTGCGGCACATTATTTTAAGCATTTTGAACAGAATTTTTGCAAATTATCTTGGTATATTCATTACATTTTGGATTCTTGCAGCTGAAACACAGATAGGCACTTTTTCTTCTCAGTTTAAGGGGACAAAGAGAGCATGTTTTACACTTTTCAAGGGTATCAGTTACATCTGGGTTAGAATAAATTCCGCTGGGAACTCCTAACACTCTCTGAATGCACAAATGTATTTCTCGGTTCACAGTTGGCTTTTGAAGACTTCATACCATATGTGGTTTCACTAATTCTGATAATTATCAGGCCAGCTGCTGAGATGACTCAAGTAAAGCCATTTTCCCCTCGTAGGAGAAAAAGTAACGTAAACGCAGAGGTGATATCTATATGACCGCGGCCAAATTTTGAAAATTATTTAAAAAAACTACTATATAGAGTTTAATAAAAATTTAGGAATAATTATATTTTATGTCAACTTGAAATGAAAGTACTGAAAAGGAGAAGAATAACTATATAACTTATAAGCAGTTTCGCAGTTCTAGAATATACATAGACACCCCACCTCTGTGTTTAAGGGTTAGTATTGACATTTGCTCGAACCGGCCCTGTAATTGTCACTGCTATTTTTGATTTAATATTTAGAAGCTATACGTATGAATTTTCCTCTGCTTGCCCTCCACAAGCAAGAAACACATTCATACGCAAGAAGTGGGAAGACGAGCTAAGTTCTGATCCGCTCCCGTCGACTTTTGAAATACAGAGCATTACCCATTCATTTGAAGCAATAATCATCATATCAAAATGGAGTGGATAATTCTTTTCTGAAAATAATGCATTATACATTTCCCACATTTTTATATGCATGCCTTTCCATTTGCTTAAGACTACTTCCCCATCGACACCGAAACAGCAAATGTGGTCTTTTTTCAAAAGAATGACAAGAATCCAACTATGTTCTTAGCATATCGGTCAATATGCTGTTCTTTAACATTCGAAAATGTTTAGAGCGGATCATCATGCCATATCTGAATTAAAATCTCTAACGTAAAACCTAATACATCCAAAACAGAATGTTTCGGAGCTGCTCGCTCACCTCAGCATGCACTGCATGACCTCATGCACATACTGCAAGATAGCAAAAGAACTAGTAACCACTCGCTTGTTATAGCAATCGACATCCAAGGAGCCTTCCATTCATTGTGATGGATAGATGATATTCATATCTTGGCCTCAGTAGGATGTCCACCCAGGCACACTCATTGATCTCCTTTGTAGCTATTTTGAGACACGCAAAGTACAGGTAGCATCAGGTGTCACTGCAGTGATGAAGCACACTTCCTGAGGATGTCCATAAGGAGTATGCTTAGGACCAACGTTTTTAAATCTATTTCCTAATACAGTTCTGCACCTATATAGCGAATCATAGCATACAAAGGCAATTATCTATACTGATGACTTTCTTCTGATAGTCCTCGATAGAACTAATTTGAAAAACAAAAAAAAAAGCCTACGGACTTCTCGAGTTGGGCAAAAGATCATAAGCATTCAATGCCAGCTGATGAAACTGAGAGTCTGGTAAGCAGATGTTCTGTTATTTCAGGACATAACCGTAGCCTAAACCTAAAGTAAAATTATTAAAAATATCACACAATTGAAATATCTCGGAATAATGCTAGAATGCCGACTTACATGCCTTCCTCATATTCGTTACTTTACGCGTAAAACGCTTCAACTTACAAACTCAGTGCGCCGCACAGCCGCTATACAATGGGATATACTATATATAATGGGGAATACTATGCAGACTGAATACGCGGTGTTGAAGTGGTTAACGTGTTGCACAACTACACCACGGTCCAGGGTTTGATCCCTGGGATGGGCAAAGTTGGGAAAATTCTGGGAAAAATCAGTAGGAATTCGTTGCAGAATGTTCTCTCTCTGCCTATGGCATATCGCCAATTTTGTCCGCAAATATCGCTAAATGAGCCATTTTGCGCCAAATCTGGCAACCTCGGGTTTATCTACCACTTTCTGGCAACCCTAACCCCACTTTGCGGGGAAGCTATCGCACCGCAGCTGGGCGTTTCTTAACAGTATTATGCACACATTCAAAAATTTCACCATTCCACGCAAAGTTTGCTATAAAAGAAGAAATGCCAGATTTTTAAAGTTTATCTTTGATAAGTTCAATAGCAATTTACCGGCATGAGGAAGAATATGAAATTCCTGTATAGTTTAATATGGTATTGATTTTAGAAACTCGAATTTATTTTATTAGCAGTTTTTGAAAAACAGGAATTTGAGTTTAATTCCAGAATGTTCATATGGTTTCTATGCATTTTAAGTAATTTAAATTAACATATTTTTCAGGTCGAGTTTTATCCATCAAGAAAGAAGCTTCATAATCTGGAATATTCCTGGGAAAACTCATTTTTATTTATGGTGAAAAAATCTGAAAATGTTCTTAGCTGTAATTTCGTATTGAACAAATCAAAGCATAAGAAAACCTGCAATTAAAAAATATATATGCATATTTATTTTTTAATTTTATTTCACATATTCAGTTTCCCATTTTTAAATCTAACAAATTGCGGGCAAATTGGAATATAAATTTCAGAAAAGATTACAGCTTTTTTCCACAAGTTCTATACATATCCATTTCTAAATGCAAATAATAAGTGATATTTATATATACACAAAACCTGCATGGTAATCCCCCTGACCTAAATAGACATGATAATGAAGAATAATCCAAAAATTATTATCTACAGGTACTCAGCATCACACGTAGAAATAACTAGAGAAATACAGAAACTAAAAACATAGGTGAAACCAGTAATTTCAATTTTTTCTATTACAAAAAATTTAGTTTAATTTCCATTTTTGAGCATTTGTTAAAAAAAATGTTCGACAATATTATTTTCCGTGATGTCATAAGCACAAATACATCTGTTTGTTTATAAACTTTTTTGTGTACTTAAAAAAGAACAAATTTCAGCTTTAAATTATGCAGTTTTAAATGTAACAAATATTATTTCAAAAAAATTTATAATATTGCTAATGATTGCACTATTTTAAAATTATTAGAAAAACTGATGTAATTTTCAGGAAACAAAAATTTATTCTCCGAATAAAAGTTCAATCATTAATTTTAGAAATTTTGCAAAAGAAGATATTACTTCTGTAGTAATAGTTTTAACAAAACCTTTTACAAAAATTACATGTATGTTCTATCAAGTTCGATTTATTGAAATATCATTGTATTTAATATTCGCATTTAAAAAATTAAGTACATAATAATTCTATTCAATATGTAAGAAACCAATTTTCGTAATCTTTTTGTCTCAGATAAGAATAGTATTCAAAATGCTGAGCATTATACTTCATAAATCAATTAGAAAAGTTCGTAATTCCGAAAGTTTCCAGAAAAATGCAGATGAAGGAGTTATGTCGTAATTCTGGTATCGGTAAAAGTCTCCGGGAGAGACAAATCGATAAATCAATGCTTCATTATATTGAAATAAATCTTCATTTCCTTTAAGGACGTAAACAACCTATGAAGATACGTAGCTTTGCAGTAGCTTGAAGTATATGAAGCTGATTTCATTAGGGATTTCATCTTCAAATGTTATAATATTCTACTGACGTTGAATAAATAAAGAACTCAAAAGTCAGCAATACTTCATTAAATCACAGTAGGTAACTTTAGATGATTTAATCTATTACTATCTACTGAATTTAATATAAACTTCTTTAAATTTTGTTAAACCGACGATAAATTGTGAAGCTTCTAATACAAGAAACTCAAATAATTGTTTTGATGTAAGTTAATGGAACTGAAGTTAAAGGTATAAGTTTTATTGTTTCGTAGATAACTGGGATTACAAAAAAGGAAATTTATCTGATTAAATCATCCACTGAAAAGACGAATACTTCGCAACTCATACTGATTATGATAATTTTTCTTTTTTTTTCTAAAGATTGGTGTGATATCGATTATTCGTCATTCTTCGTTATTTTTTCTATTTAGGTTAAGGTGTTACCATGTAGACGGTGTTACATATTTAAATATCATTAATAAATTCCACTTGAAAAAGTTATGTATAGTACTTATTGTAAAAACAATATTTTTTTTTCTTATTTTTAAGTTAAGATTTGTCAGATTTAAAAATGGCAAACATACTATGTGAAACAGTACGTTGTTTTTTGAAATAATAAATATAGTCTACTCAACAGAAAATCTCCGTTGGGATGGCACAATTCCGTTTGGTTTACCTTCTTGCCCGAATGGCATTGCAGTACTTTCAGCCACCATAGTACTTTCCTGTGACTACTTCTTCCGACACCATGCGCATCAAATACATCCCTGCCAAACCTTTCCACAATATAAGAAAAACAAATTCCACTTTCTCGTAGCCCTATTATACGGCATCGCCCAAACTCAGTAGGCTGGAGGTACTGTTGTCTGCATTCTTGTTACAAGGCATGCTTAACTCAATCTTGCTCATAACGCTCATTCCTGAAGTAAACAAAGCACACGAAATTTACACCGCGTATTAAACAAACGCGATTTAAATGTTCATATTGGTATCACTAGAGTTAGACTTATTCGTTCAAACCTAAATTTGAACAGACGTCTTCTTTCAGATGTACAACTTAATTTGTGAGATGTCCTAAATTTCAGTTAATTATTTAACTCCTTTCTAGAGTCATTAGATATTGTTTTGAAGCAGGAGACATGAAAAATGTGCAAATCCTTGTTCCCTGGCTGAGTCTCGAACCTGAACCTCTCAGATACCAGCCGAGTGTGATACTGTTATACCAGGAAGGTATGCTGGAAAGGAGGGAGAAAATACCTTATACATTTCTGGAGCTTATATTTGCTTTTGCATTAGGGCATAACATATTTTAAGGAATGATAAATGTGCACACCCTTTCTATTTTTGTCAAAGAGTTATTTTTAAACTCCATCCCCAGCAGCATCAAGTATCAAGCATTAAGCAGCATCAAGTACAAACAGTTTGAAAAATGTAAACGCTAGTTTACTATGTACACTGCAAAATGCCATGAGTTTCATAAAATAGGACTTTAACAGCGCTGTTTTTGGATACTAATAGATACTATACCTCTATTTAGTTGCTAATATCATTAGTAAAGCCGTAAATTAAAATATATTTAACTAATTCATTCTATTATTAAACCAGGGACTGCAAGCTATTCTTTCATTTTAATTGTTTTGGTGTTTTTATATTTTGTCTTATACTCAGCACCGTCTACTATCAGATTCCATTAAATTTTTCATTATTATTTTTAATTTGAAATTTTCTGTTCATAGGGAAATAACAAAACTTATTGCCTTTAATTAAAGTCACAAAGCATTAAACATATTACACATGAAATGTGTCAAGGTAGGGTACATCATAATAAATTTTCAAACCTTTTAAATTATTTACTTCTTATCTTGGGAATTTGATGAGCAACCATTATTCGAAAAATACAAATTGATCAGCTGCTTAATACCGTATACATTTGTAAAATGTCTGAGCTCTTGGAAATTCATACCTTGATTCTCAGGAAGCAATACATAGTTTGGCTTCCCTATTAAAACCTCTAAATTCACTATCTGCGAGTTCAATTATTCAAGAAATTTGGAGGATTAAGTTCCAAATCGCCAGCTATTGACAGCGAGGATATATGGTATCTGAAATATGCGCACTTTGGAGGACTTCTCTCAGTAACCACAATTACGAGAACTTGCATATTTTTAGGGACAATTTAAATAAACATGACGAATAAAAATTATTACAGCAGAACTTAGTATATGTTTTAGGCTTGCAAGTTACCTTTAGTTCTGATCGTCTCTTCTGCTTCCTCCAGCATTATGTATGTGAATATATTGGCAGGATAGCTTGATTACAAGTGGATACAGAATATTTGATTTGCCTTTTTCTTCCTCAATACATATGTTATAAATGGGAATCTGCTGTCGTTTTTTTTTATTATTGCTTCGTAAATAATATCTTTGCATTGCTTTGATGGAAAAAAGGGATTTTAGAATAACTTATTGCACTGTGCAGCACAAAAACTGCGCTTCTTAATTTCTTACTAATCGTTCGTAGATTAAGTTATCTGAATCTCTTATTTCTACACCTATGTGAAAAAACAGTGTGCCTTAAAGTGCATTATATTTTACATTATTCACAATTTTGTAACCTACAATATATAGCGTAGTGGTAGAGCCTAATACATTTTGTTATTATTATAATTAATGATGGCAACACGTTACAATACATAATTTACAAATTGCAACCGATCTTTTTAATGCATATTATACGAACATGCTGTTATATGCAGCGATCGCTATTATCCGAGGTTTCACTCATACACGGTAAGTCTTACGAACCGTAATACTTACTATTTCCGAGTCACTGCGGTATATACAGGAAGAATAGTAACCTGTATCATTTCCTGATAAGAAAGTTTATTTCCTAGTTTCTTTGTTTAGTTTTATGAAAAGTTCATTTTGTGCATATGCGTATTTGATTTTATAACAACATAAACAGTAAATTCACTTTTTGATAATGCCTTTAAAAATAATTGTGAAAACACATTAGATGAATGCTTAGTCATGGAAAGTAATATTGCTATTTCCTAGTTACTAATGTACACTGCTGAAAGCAAAATGTACATTTCTATATCTCCAGTTCTACTGGGCCGATTGATGAAATTCAGATTGCATTTTTCATGTCTCGAAAGCGCGACTTAAGACACGTATTAGATTTAAATATAGCATTATGGAACATAGGTATTCTGACGCAAAAATCGGACTTTTTCTGAAATGGCATGCCACTTGTTTTCCATATTTCGATTCTACGATTCAAATTAGACCTAAATGTTAAATTTTGTAAAATTTGGTGCGACATTTACGGAGAAATTCAAGAGTTTATATTGGCGTATTTTTCAGTTTTCGCCAAGAATAATTTATTTGAAGAACTTCTCCATTTATAACAACCTATTTTCCTTTTCTTTTTTTCATTGCAGACGAGCGGAAAATCATCGCGTTTAAGAAATACGCCAAATTTCAAAGCGCGCAAATATATAAATTTACGTATATCTAGGAAATTTTCAATAACCAACTCTCATTTTATGCAGGTATGCTTAGAAATACATCTGCTTTAAGATGATGGCAAAAATTGCATAGGTTAAAATTCAAAATGTTTTTCGAAAAACTTATAAAAATTATTTAAAAATATAAATTTTACCAATAAATCATAAAAATGGACGAATTTTATTTGGAATTAACTAAACTTTGAAATGTGAAAGAAGGAATCAGGTAAGTTTAGTAAAAAAGAGATATTAATAAATGTATGTCAAATTCAATTAAAATTTTGAGAGCTAATTTGTTAAAACCTACTCTCGCGATTTTTACAAAAAATTGCGGTTTGGCATAATTTGAGTCGTAGAATCGAAATATGGAAAAAAACGCGGTATGTCTCAGAAAAAGTCCGATTTTGTCTCAAAATTCCTATATTAGACCAATGGTATTACAAATCTAATACATATGGCAGCCTTCGAGACGTGAAAAAAGAAATTTGAATTTTGCAGTCGGCCCAATAGAATGGGAGATGTAGAACTGTCCCTTATTTTTTAATTTTTTTTTATGTCCAAAGGGGCTTCGTCCCTGAAGGACTATTATTTTCGTTTTGTGATTTTGCGTCGTAAACATGAAAAGGCTGAATCACTTTTGAAACTGTTGCCACAAAATATTGCAGCCCTATATTATATTTAAAGACATAAATAAGGAAGAATCTGCATAAATGTATGTATATTTCTCCAAATGTGATAAAACAACGGTACCTAAAGCCACCCAGCTTTGTATAACGTACGTTTCCACTCGAATATGCGCATCTGGAACCCTGAATTTGGAATTTGTTTTATTATCTGTTTTATATTTTGTAAAACTTTAGCGAATTTTTAGTGAACAAACTCAAACGATTTAAAATTGAGCAATGGCTAAACTCTACGGGAAAAAAAATTTTCATCTAAAGAACGCGGAACTGTGTATCTGAAATTCTAAAGATATACTCATATTAAAATTATTTTGCGATATTGCTGTTGAACTGAATTTTATGGTTTAAGTGAGTAGAACATGATGTTCAATAAATAAAGGTAACACGCAAAACGTTAAAAATCACCCCTTTGGACGTAATTTAAGATCTGAAACCTTTCAGTTTTTTTTTTTTTTTTTTTTTTTTTGGCGCAGTGTACATAGGAAAAATAGTAACCTGTAATCATCTTCCCGTAAGCAAATTAGTTTTCGAATTTCGTTATTTAGTTACGCGAAAAAATGTATTTCGTGTATATGAGTATATAATTTTATGACAATAAAAACAGTAAATTAAATTTTTGATAATGCATTTAAAAATAAATCTGAAAAAACTTGTAGATGAGCGCTTGCACTTTTTCCACATATCGAGAGAGAATTAAATCCTGCTTAGATAGGAATTCTGTTATAAAGAATTAAATCAATGGTATTTTCTAATCTTTTTCAATTCATGTTTTCATCTTCAAGAGTTATCATGATTTTCAGAGAGAAAAATTGCAAATTCTCGAATTCACAATGACGAATTTATTGCAAATTCCATGTAAATTCTCCAGTTTACAAGGACCTACGATATTTTCCTCTGCAGTGGCCGCAGTTGGAAATCTGAACTGAAATTTAAGGCTAGAAAGTGCAGCATGCTGAGGGAAATATGCGTGTATTTTCAGAGTGATAATCATCTTATCATTTAAATGTTATAGAAACTATTTTTAAAAAATGAAATCCTATTTGTGTAATCATATACGAATACAGAAATTTCAAATTTACTTTTAACTTATTTTGACATGAGTAAAATCTACATTTCTCTTAATTGCTGATAATTTAATTTCAGGACTTAGTTCATTATCGCATTTGTACAATTATGGGTGCCACAAATGATAAATGTATACATATGCATATACATATACATATATCTCTTTTAGAGCACAAACTCTAGCACAGTCTGTAATACAACGATTAAAACTCCTATTGAACCTGCAAAAGCTTTACTAATTTTTAATACGTTTACGATTCTAAAAGTAGCTGCTATAAAACTGGCTGCTCCAATGGGGAAGAAGGAGGGAACAGAGCCATAAACGCGAGACCGCTAGCAAATGTTGAACCTATTCTCAGTTTCCACTTGAGCAATCGCATTACCTCCACTCGAGGAAGGAACTCATTTGCGCGACCGTAACGCTGCCATATGGCTGTCTTTATCAGCCAGAGATCATAATCCTATCAAAGGGGGTTATGGCCGCTATCAAAGGCATGATATTTATACTCCTCGTAGCTCCTTTTGTAGGATGAGTTATATTCCCAACACCGCGGACAAGAAGTGGAGCCGGAAAATGCTGTTTATTGATCGACCCCAAGCGATATTCGAAGTTGGGCAGTTGAGAAAATATTTCGCCCATTATTCTTCACAGTTGGACGTGGAATTTTTTCCTTCACGGAGAAGCTCTCACTTTGTCAGTGCCATGGGAGTTTAAGAAACTTCTACATATAAAGATGTGCTGAAGGGCAAAAATATCAAACTAAAATGAATAACTCTTCTAACTTTAGGATTTATGTGGTGCGTGGTGTGAATAAAGGCGTAATTAAAATTCTAAAAAACAAAACAAAAAAATAATCTTAGTTTGATTTCATTTTTTTATTTTAAATTGCAGCTGCGAAGGTAATTATACCTAAGTTTATCAAATTATTTTTCAAAATGTTCTCCGATTTTCATCTTATTAATTTTAAATTTTTGTCATATAATTAAATTTCAGACATACATTTTCATTGTTAGTTTAAAAAACAAATGTTATTCCAGATTTTAACATACTCTTTAGGCTTACCTATACCTATTTCAGAATATTATATACATTTTTATTATTGTAAAACATGTGGTTCCCTTCTTATTGTCAGAAAATGTTAACAGATTTCTTTTTACTTAACTAAGAGAAATACTTGATTTGTTCAAAATGAAAAATTGATTACCTTCCTAGAAATTTATTCCTGAACGATATGGAAGAAGTCCTTTTTTCTTACACATGACCTTATCGGATATTACAAGAGAAAAACAAGTTTCCATCGTCCACAATACCATGTGAAATATTAATAATGTACTGGGTGTTATTTATTTGTTTCCAAATGGATGACAAAGATGTTACTAGCTTATTTTAATCAAATTAAAATAAAAATTAAAATGACTGTAAATGTTTTTTGGAATATATAGAATAACTAATAATTTTGGAATGTGGTCTTTATTCTAATGGATGTTCGTGGAGAGAATAAAGCCCATAAAGTCCAGCAGCGATCAAGAATAATATCATTCATTCTTCTCCAGTCGGAAACTGGAAAGGAGGACTGATAGATCTCATGCTGTAGCAAACATTTCAGTGCGAAGATCAATCATTTTGTGTCATGTTTCTATTTTTTGGCCTTCCGATTCCTTGTAAATAACTACAGTAATGTGTCCATGTGCAATGTAACATGAAGAATGTTTAGTGTTATAGTTATTTTCGGCAAGTTTTTAGCATTTAGTGCAATGTATGCATTAAGATGTTTTTGACATAATACTACGCAATCGCAATCAGTGTCCTGTGTCTTCAGATATGAGGTTTTAACTCGTAGAGAATTTTATGTACTTTATACAACACATGCACCTCAATATGTAGTACTTTACCAACGTATGGTCGTGTAATGTCTTGATTTCGGAGTGTGGCTTTAGATAAATGCAGAATACTTACGATACCAGATTAGTCTATGCAAGCTACCTAGGTGTTAGGATCTACTGTCACCTGTCACCTGTCTACACTGTTCTGCCAGCTTGATCGCTGTAGTGGTCAACAATGTTGATTGTCCTGTCGTTGGATCCGGGTTCGAATCTCAGAGAAAGCATGGATGTTTCTGCTGCTTAGGGAACGCTTAAAATATTGGCAAACCCAAAGTTTCTCGAGATGTTTGGAGGAAGGAAATAATGAGATAAGACTCTTGTTATCCGTCAGAACTGGCATTAAACAGTATATTAGCGCAGCGGACTATACACCATCTAGTCCGGAAACATACAACACAAAAATACGAGCAATACAATAAACTTACAAATAAACACTCTAAAAACAGAGCTCTAACACGTGCAAAAGCGTGTTACTCAAAACAGGCCTTCAATAACAAGAAATTGAACAATCACCTGAGTGCAAACTACCTTCACCCACCTCAAAAGGTGAAGCAAACTAAATAAAAACACAAGACAAAAAATCTACCTGAAACGAGATACAAACGTCTTCTTAAATCGAAGCAACACCCCAATACATAAGTGAAAACTACCACTGTAAGTAACGTAACTTAACTAACAGTTGAACTTAGGTTACTCAACAAGCCCACGAATGATAAACTAAATAAGTAGGCAAGTGTAATCGACCACAACACAACATACACGTGTGAGCAAGAAATAACAACCAACTACTCAAAAATAATAAGCCGAAAGACACTAAGGCGTCCCTTAGTAAGGTAAACAAACAATTTCGAAACATTAACGTGAAGGAAAAACAAAGTGGACCAGCCACTAAGCTCTCAAAGAAAAACAAACCAGGATATAAAGAG
>KK120523.1:1076630-1097623 GCA_000611955.2 Stegodyphus mimosarum | reverse complement strand
GAAGTTTTGAAGGGATAAGAGTTAATTATAGAATTTACAACAAATTAACTTCAATACTGATAAGTACTTAAATAAAAATATAATAATTTCACAGATAATTTTCTTGGGTTTATTCCGACACCAAACACGACCACCATAGTAAGAAATAAAAATTACTTCAGTTAAAATACAATAATCAAGTATGAAAATTTTTATATATTCTCTACAACACCAAAACGACCACCAAAGTCAGAAAATATGGATCCCAAATTTAGCAGAAAAAGGGGGCATAAAAGAAAAAACTTAAATTAACTTTAAACAGCAACTTGTGTAAACAAAACTTTAAAGATTGACCTTAAGGATAAACTTATCAAAAGATTAACGTTAACAACCAAGGTTAAGAAAAATAATTAACTAAACAGAATTTAAATAGTTAACCAACCAAAAGTAAAGAAGAAAAATTAATTACACAAGCAACTTAAAATCAGCGTTAACCAAACTGTCAAGAGAACAAATTAAATGACTACAATTACTTTTAAACAAACCAAAGAAACTTAAGTTCAACTACAAGAATTAAAACAAATTAAACTTTAAGTCTGAAGCAAAATAAGTTAAATCATTACCTTTAAACAACTTAAATCACAACTGAAATAAGTAATACATAACAATATACTCCCCCTTTTAAAGGGTGAATGCGGATTAGGGGCCTCAGTCGCCAAATCCTAGTGGTGGAGAATCATCATTCATCACCTTTTTAGTTCGGGCGCCAGTGTAGAGACATTAGTTTACTTCGAAGCAGGGGATGTCAAAAATGAGCAGTGCCTTCGCCAGGACTCGAACCACGGGCCTCTGGAATACGCAACCAGCTTGCTGACCACTACACCACGAAGGCATGCGAAGAAGGCGGGAGAAATACCTAATAACTGAAATAAATGACTATTTCAAGTAATTATCGCTTTCGAATTTAGCATATGTTTAATTAAGAAAATTACAAATCTATATACCATTTCGTTTGTAAATAAAATTATAGATAAACTATTCATTAGCTATTTTTACGGTCTATAAACATAAATATTCTCCCAGTTCAGAAATAATTGAAATGTTTAATTTGTTACTTTACTATATTACTCTTTTTTTAATGCTAGTTATTGAATTAGGGAAAATTTTAAAACTTTTGAGAATTATTTCGTTACAAATCACATAATGCTCTCTGGCAAAAGATAGCTCTGAAACATATGTCGTTTTAGGAGAACCAGTGTGTCACATTTAGAAGTTCGATGACTTCTTGCACTTATAAATTAATGAGATCGTCTTAGTAGCTTGACTTCGTGGTGTAATGGTCAACACACTTGGCGCGTATGCGAGAGAAAAGACTCCCGGCGAGGGCATTGTCATTTTTCATCTCTACTGCTTCAAAATAGCCTAATGCCTCTATAGTGGGGCCCGAACTAAAAATGTGGTGGATGATGTTTCTCCAACACAAGGATTTGGCGACTGGGTCCCCTACTCCCCAGTTGCTCTTTAAAAGGGGGGAGTATATGAGGTATTTCTCCAACCTTCTTAGCATGGTTTTGTAGAGTAATGGTCAGCACACTTGGCGCGTATTCGAGTGGTCCGTGGTTAGAGTCCCGGCGAGGGCATTGCTCATTTTTCATCTCACCTGCTTTCAAAAAATAAACCTAATAACTCTACAATGGCTCCTGAACTAAAAAAGGTGGTGGATGATGATTCTCCACCTCCAGATTTGGCGACTAGCTCCCCTAAATCCCAATCGCTCCTTAAAAGAGGAGTGTAGCCTTCATAGTATGCCTTCGTGGTCAGCACATTCGGCGCGTATTCGAGAGGTCCGAGGTTCAGGTTGCGGCGAGGGCATTGCTCATTTTTCACTTTTCTCAGTACAAAATAAAAAGCTAAGGACTCTACACACTTATCTAAATCATTTTCAGATTTACAAAATATAATAAATATTTTCTCACCTGTATCCCGTACTATTTTAAAAAAATGAAAAAAAAAATCACTTAAAAAGGAAAATGCAAAGACCTTCGGCTCTTTCAGAGAAGAAAGTGAGTTAAAATATAATAACTCAATTAAAACCTCATCTAAGAAATTCATAGTTTTATTTTAATATGCATAATGAAGTTCTTGTTCCAGACTGGATGAAACATTTTACAAGACGTGTTTAAAATACTTAAAAATACCAAAACAATTTAACTAACACATTTAACTAATTTAACTAACAAACAAATACTTTAGACTTACACAATTAATAAGACTTTCCTATCTTTTATATGGATTATCTTGCCCTTAAAAGTTAATAGAACTTTTTTTCCCTTTATTAATTCCGATGAAGAAATCATTTCAGCACTCAAAGTGTAACAAAAAATAACACGGAAGGGAAATATTACAATAAATGAACTATCATTACTTTCTATGTAAGCTTAGTATTTAGTGAAGGCCTGACAAGTAGCATTCTTCTCGAGGTTAATCAAGCGTTTTCAATGTTGTTCACATGGCACATTTTTCTCATCTACTGACACCTAAATGATGTGTTTCCAGTATATTGTCATTAGGAGTTATCATCGCTATTGTGCCGAAAATCCGCCTTGATTCATAAGGTTTTTGGTCTTAACAGGAGAGTAAAGGTCATAAATGCTGCGTGAGAACTATCGGATGGAAAAGATCGATGCACATATGGTCATAAAAGAACATATTTTCTGAAACACACGATGGAAAAGGAAAAATCTTCTGAGTGAAGGATCAGGGCAGATGACTTAATAAGAGACGACGCTTTACTTAAATAATAGAACGGATTGTAAAGGCATATATTTCTTCTATGCTTTTATAAATATTATATTGATATGAAGTAAATGGTTCTTGAATTAAATAACTTTTAGTAGTTTTAGACTGGACAGAATTATAATAATCATAAGAAAGCGCATACTTCAAAATACACCTTTCAATGAAAAACACTGAGAATCTAAATTCAAAAGTTTATACAGTTATGTTTCATTGCTGGAGATCATTTAAAGTATAGTTAGTTATGCATATCACCCCTTAAAATCCTTTGTAAGAACCGAAACGAATTATTTAGATTTAATAATTCAGTGATTTTTTCTAAAAAGCAGGTTTTTAGCATCTGTTGTGTATTTAAACTAAAGAATAAACTTCAAATTACAGTTAATATTACAGTCATTCAATTTAAAACAAATAGAATTAATTGGAATAACTCCGTTTGCAAAAAAAGACGCATGGTAGTTTGTTTTTAATTATTAAACGAAATTTGCACAAAGTGACATACAGCACTATAAACGCAAGTATAATAACTTAACCTAAGCATATAATAGAATTCCTTTCATTTGAATGAACGCTGTCATTTTACATAGTATATTATATTAGTAAACTTAAAGCCTTATTCAACAAAAGG
Source organism: Stegodyphus mimosarum (assembly GCA_000611955.2). Taxonomy (NCBI): domain Eukaryota; kingdom Metazoa; phylum Arthropoda; class Arachnida; order Araneae; family Eresidae; genus Stegodyphus; species Stegodyphus mimosarum. The sequence goes on along the minus strand of KK120523.1, from coordinate 1,094,220 downwards.
CGCGCTTTTTGCGCCCATTGAGCTGTGTTCCTATCAAAAATCAAATTATTCTTGCAGCCATCACTGTATCTACTTCTGCCTGAATCTTGCCGTTTTCGCAGATATCTATGATGTCTACATATGAATATAAATTTTCTTATGTGTGTATTTAGACAGCTAAGAAAATGGGAAAACATTAAAAAAATAAAAGTCTGAAAGCCTTCAGATTTTACATTACTCCCAAAGGGGCGTTTTTTTTAACGTTTTATGGGTTAACTTTATTTATTAAATGTCATGTTCTTCACACTTAAAACATAAAATTCAGTCCAACAGCAATATCGCAAAATAATTTTAAAATTAGCATATCTTTATAATTTTCGATACAAAGTCTCGTGCGCTGGAGACAAAAATGTTCTTTTTTTCGTACAGTGTTGCTATTGGTCGCTTTGAAATCGTTAAGTTTGTTAAATAAAAATTCCTTAAAGTTTTACAAAATATGAAATAGGTAATAAAACAATTTTCAAATTCGGGTTTCCAGATGCGCATATTCGGGTGGAAACGTACGTTATTCAAAATTGGATAGCTCTAGGTTCCGTTGTTTTATCACATTTGGAGAAATATATATACATTTATGTAGATTCTTCATTATTTAATTTCATTAAATTTAATACAGGGCTGCAATATTTGATGACAATAGTTTGAAAAGTGAACCGACATTTAATGTTTCGGACGCAAAATACCGAAACGAAAATAACAGTCCTTCAGGGACAAAGTTCCTTTAGATTCGGGTGGAAACGACGTTATTCAAAATTTGATGGCTCTAGGTACGTTGATTTATAACATTGCGAGAAACATACTATATATATTTATGCAGTTTCTTCATTATTTAATTTCTTTAAATTTAATACAGGGCTCTAATATTTGGTGGGAACAATTTGAAAGTGAACCGATATTTACAGTGAACCAATGCAAAATGACAAAGCCATTAAGTGTCCTTTGGGGCAAATTGCCCCTTTGGACTAACAATAATTATTATTAATTTCGCGCAAAATGCTGCGAAAAGTACTATTGATTTCGTTTTGGCATTTTGCGTCGATTCACTAAAAGAGCTGTTCACATTTTAAATTGTTGCCAACAAATATTATCCCCCTGTATTTTATATAAAGAAATTAAATAATGAAGAATCTGCATAAATGTACGAATGTTTCTCTTATTGTGATAACACAACGTTACCTAGAGCCATCAAATTTTGAATACTGAAAGTTTCTACCCGAATATGGGCATCTGGAAGCCCAAATTTGAAATTTGTTTTATTACCGATTTCATATTTTTTAAAACTTTAACGAATTTTTGGTTAAAAAATCTCAAGAATTTCAAAGCTACCAATGGCAACGTTGTAAAGAAAAAACATTTTTATCTCCAGCGCGTGAGCCTGTGTATTGGAAATTCTAAAGATAACTCATTTTAAAATTATTTTGCGATATTGCTCTTGAACTGAATTTTATGGCTTAAGTGCGAAGAACGTAATATTTAATAAATAAAGGTACCACCAAACAAAATGCTAAAAAAGCCCCCTTGGACGTAATTATAATCTGAAACCTTTCAGATTTTTCTCTATATTTCTTTTTGTTGCCCGATTTGTTTTAACACGTCCTGCTTAGCCTTTTGCCTTGGTTATTCATCCTGCTCAAAAGTTCCTGTTTCACAAACCATGTCAGCTATTATCTTCCACAAGTTTTCAATCACAATAAGATCAAGAATTGGAGATGTCCAAGGTAAAAACAGCACAAGCTTATTTTCAAATATGGTTTTAATACAACTGGTGGCGTGGACAGAGCAAGAAAAGAAGCAACCTGTCGCAGAAGAATTCCTCATCCAAGGCAAGGATTTATCCAACAAAATATTTCAGTTTGAAAACTGGACAGAAGAACCAGTTTTCATACAACTAATGGTGCGGACAGAGCAAGAAAAAACCAACCTGTCTCCAAATAATTCCTCATCGAAGGCAAGGATTTATCCAATAAAATACAAGCCTCAGCTGTGAGCACCTATTTAAAAACCCTCTAACCAGCAAGGCTATATATATACGGCCTAGAACATTTTTTGTGATATCTATACGAACGTTTATATACGTGCATATTAAAATATGTCAAAGAAATAAGGCAATATGTTAAAAGTACATAAATCCAGGTATAAAATGCCGGGAAAGTTTTTACATTAAATCAAGAAAATAAATTTTTCTGGAAGTAGTTTTGGGAAATTTGTCCTTTCTTAGCGAAAACCCTGGCCGGTTAGAAGGTTAATTTACAGCCCGGCTCACTTGTAAGGGAACTTGTAAATAAACCTGTGAACTAATATATTTCCGTTATATGTTATTCCTGTTCATACCAAAATACAAGTCCTTATCGGCATCATCATTAGAAAATTGTTTTTCTTCATTAAATGCCACATGATTCTACTGTTGGTTATTTCTTAACTTAGTCCTTGCAGTCTTCACTATACTCGCTTTATGATATTTTGGAGCAGAATTTGGAGAAAGAGCAAATATTTTCTCGCTCTTATTCATGGTGAAACGTTTCAGTGAATTCGTTTCAAGTTCCGATTGAATGGAACAAAGCAACTGTTTCACGTTGATATACTCAAGCACTTTACAAGCAGAGACTTGGAAACCAATGTACTTGACGCAAAGCTCTCTTTAGAGCCCCCCAAGCTTTCCCGGTTAACTATTGCTTACTTCTTCGTTTTTTTCACAGTTATTCTTGACCATAATTCTAGAGTAGACATAGATAGAGATAAATCATATACTATTCCTTGAGAAGATTTCCTTTTCGCTCTTTCTTCTTCGCTAATTTGGTTTGGTTTTATAATAAAAGTCTTAATATAATGATAGAGAATTGTAGTCCTTGTAGCAATTTCTTTTCCAGAGGATGTTTGCACATTTTTAGAATGATTTTAATAAAGTATTAAAAAAAGCAAATGTTGTTGGAATAAATATACCTAGAAACAACCTATTACTTGAAATCAGAAATATCATCCGCTATTTTTAAATTTATTCTTTTTTAAAGCATCGCATGTAAACAAGCTGCTGATTGAAGGATATGATTTTCTGCTTTCGAAGAGAAATATTCCTATTCAATAATTTAAAAACTTTGTGAAATGCATGGTATTAAAATTTAAGAAGCCAGATAAGCAACATTATAATTCGGAAAGGGAAAAGCCGTCAGTCATTACTTTTGCAAGGAAAGAAAACTGCAAAGATATACCCGAAAAGGTACGCACTGTTTCTAATGATTCTAAAGTTAAATTGTTGGTAACAAAAGAAAAACCGCTGGCAAAGAAACCAATCGTACTTTGAATATATATTTAGCAATAATAAATAAATAATAAATCAGTATTTACGTTTTAAAAAAGCTAAAAACTTAACGTTTCTCAACTGTGGAAGGTATGTGGTTCAACGCAGTGCAATTTATAGAACTATCCATGAAAACTATTTACCCGGAACTAAATGGAAATACATTCTGACCCTTCATGAAAAATGGGTTTACGTACATCATTGCAATGAAGAAAGTGATATTTATTGTCAAAATCGAAGAGGAAAAATTGTGCAAACCTGGCTTTGTCAATGCAAAATTTAAGTCTCAGAATTCGATTAAAATGGGAAATTAAATACAAGAAGAGTGGAAATAAAGTTCTCAAATTAACTCAGCGTACTATCAAGAGATATTTTTGCATATGATATTTACTGAAGGAATTCCATTTCCTAATCCCAAGCATTTGAAAGTGTGGAACTAAAACACGCATCTTTTAAATACATGTCACGCATCTTTTAAATTAATGTTTATGTTTTCATGCTTTTAATATTTGTAATGCTTCGAGCAATGTAATACCATAATGGGATTTCAGCTTTTGAGTAAAAAAAAACAGTCAGTGGGAATATAAATTACGTCAGATTTATAATTAAGATCATATTTTCAGTTGTTCGAAATTGCATAAAAAGAGACTTCAGTTATTAATGGATATCCAGAAAATTTAATCAAATGCTTGGAAAGTTAACTGCTCTGTACTACTTAATTTTGAACTCGGAAAATAATTCAGATGTTAAAACACTAAAACAACTTTGCTTTCAAGAGCTTATTATTTCACTTAAAACTAAAATTATAATAAACTAAAACCGAGTGCATCTCTGTCCCTTCGGAGACATTAAAGCAGCAGGCTAATTGTCGTTATATTTAGGTACTGCATTATTACAATGTTCTAATGTCGAATCGACATAAACTTGCGATGGAAATGTATATCTAACTTTCTTAATAAATTACCGAGCCCTGGCAGCTCTCAGTTGCTTTTGCAGGCTACTTTCACAGACATTTACATTGACAATTAGACGATGCAAATTCCACTAGGCTCAAGATTAAAAATAACTGCCTAGTTTCAAACTCTACGGCTTACCATTCAATATGCTTGAAGTTCTGGTCTCATCAAGTATCATGTCAAATCTAGGAAATTAGAAAAGAATTGAATTAAAATCTAACGATTAGAAAAGTAAGGCATAATCGTTATAACGATGATTGACACGCTTAATGGGTAAGACTAGTTATAAGTATGCTTCTAATGCGCAAGACATAACAGCGTAAGACAAGTATAACATATAATAAGTAATATAATAAGTAACATATAATAAGTAAGACAAATTAAAGCAGCCTAAGACAAGCATGCGTTTGATGCCTAAGACAAGTTACAACAGTGTAAGCCAAGTTATAAGGATGTGTTTAATGCGTAAGACAAGTTACAACAGCGTATGATAAGCATGAGTTTAATACGTAAGAGAAGATGCTTTCAATGGGTAAGACAAATTATAAGAGCGTAAGAGAAGTTATAAGCATGCGCTTAATGCGTAAGACAAGTTATAACACCGTACGATAATCATGAATTTAATGCGTAAGACAAGGCGTAAACATGCGTTTAATGCGTAAGGCTGTCAGGACTGAGTGTTCGGTGCATACTCTTGGCGAACATATTCGTGAAGTAAACTAAGTCCTGATCTTGAACATGGAGCTGAATGCAGCTATGTTCTGTGGTAGAAAACTGTGGCTAAGTGGTAGAATGACTGCACGTAAGAAGGAATTAAAATCCTCTTTTATTAAACCACAATTATACACAGCCACTTCCCAACTCCGGAGGGATACAGAAAATAATGACCTCACTTGGGTCTAACTTGAACAATCATATAATTTAAAATAAAAATAGAAGTTAAGTAGTCGTTGCTCATAGAGCTATAAACGCGAGGTTGGCCTCTATGCTAAATGGTGCGTATCAAGATTTAATTAATACTAACGCACTTAGATTTACTTCAATAAGTAATAGAGTAACAGCGCCAAGGTTTAGAATTTAAATACTAGCTAGTCAGGCGTACGTCGAACAGAGCAGCAGTGATATGAGACTAAAAGCTCTCTGACCCCGAGAAGTTCCTACCTGTCGCTTAAATGCAACCTTGGCTCCACTTCAAATTAGCATAAAGCTGAAACGCGCGCTCATTTTAACGGGAAGTTGAAATAAGAACACATAAGAAAGAAAAAATTAAAATAAAACTTTGTTAGTTTAAACTAAAACCTTACAAGGCAAATTATAAGAGCGTAAGACAGGTTTAAAGCATACAATACATCAACAAGCATGAAAAAAGATCTTAAATTGTCAATGAAAATTTGAATTTTGATGATTAAAATTTGCTATGTAATTTATATACAACATTTTCGATATTTAAGCAATGAAATAAATACTCTACGACAGAAATTCAAAAAACAAATGAAACATGAGTTTAAACTTAAGTTAAACATAAGGTTTCTACAACAAAGACTCCCTTACAGCATTTGAATACTTTGGTTGCCTAGGTTGCGAAGTCCTATTAGTTGGCTATTGCTAATGAGAAAGCGAACCAAACGTATTGAGTCTTTCAAACAAATAGTATTTCCAGCACTCAAATGCTTTGATTTCCAAAGCACTTCACTATTTACACAGCTCCTGATTCAATGTACTAAAGTTTGTAATCAGAATCTTCTGGCTTTCCCAGAAATTTTCGCTCATATGCTTCAGTGTATATGCTTCAGTGTCTAAGCACGTAGTAAAATAAATGAACTCTTTGTACGTCTCATTGCTTGTTAAGCTCATCGAATACTCGTTATAAAGGATTATCGTTATAAATGAAATATTTAATTACATCTAAAACTGCATTGATTTGTTTTCCGTCTGTATGTCCAAGTATCTAAAACACTGATGTGAAAATTAAATTTCTGATTCTTTATAATGAAATACTTTACACTGTTGTACTAGACGAATGTTCTGCAGTGCTTTACAATAGCTTTAGAAGAAACACTTAAAGAATATCATCAACATATTTACTAATAATAATTAAAATTTGTAGAATATCAAGTTCAATGGGCATTTTCTCCTCTTCGTTTCTATGTTTTTTGTCAGAAAATATAGGTTTATTACATTATTTAGTTTCTTAAACCTGGTGTAGTTGCTTAACTATCAAAACCTTTGTGTTTTAAAATATAAGCTATGAATGGATAAGAGTGTATGGAGCTATCGATAATGTACATAAAGCACATAACTGAGATGCAAAATCTGATTTAAGTTGCATTGATAAGGATGACTTAAAACACATGTTCGTTTCGCAGTAGGTATTGAAAATACATGTAGCACTGTTATATTTTTTACAATATATCAGAAATATCACTTATGTAAATAGTCTTTTGTAAGGAAAGTCTCCACTGCGTAGGTTTAAAAGGAACGATATTAGAATGTCCTCGGCCTATCTGTCAAGATTTGAAAGGGTAAAAGTGCATGTAGTTGTCAGGAATGTACATAAAACTAAGTTGCATTCCTAAAGATGATTTAAAAGGCATTTCTGACCCTGTCTGTGGAAAAAAAAAACTAGAAATTGAGAAGAAGGTTAAGTAACTTTCTGATTTAAAACTGAACAGATGCACCGCTTATAATTTAAATCACTTAAAACCTGAAGTACTTAACACAACGTAAATTTGAACTTAGAAGTAATTTTTATGCTTTTACAATGATTTAAATGGCAAGCCATTTAAGCGCTTAAAAGTTCAGAAGATAAGGTACGTGATTCGTTTAAAGATATGAATCACTTACTATGCAAAATATTTGCAACCTATTTGTGCTAAGTGCGAGAACAAAATATTAATGCATTTTCGTGAGTTCTGGAGCTAAATGCAATATTCATCTTAAGGAAAGCAGAGAGGTAAGAGTGAGGAAACGATGGGGAAAAAGGCAGAAAAACTGAGGGACTATTTGCGGGGATTATGCTATGCAATTAATACATGCACCACTAGTACAGTTTTGATATACACAGATAAGTATAATGACGAAATTTGGAAGGTTGAGCTACCGTGTCTTATAACCACGTTTTAGCCATCAAAATACGCTACATAAAAACAAAATAATACGTTGTTACTGGATACATAACTAGAACAGACTTATACATACTGGTGCATAAAATGTTTATGTATAGCAAAATAATAGTAATCCGAATGAGAAAGCACATAGAGTGGTGATTATCACGTACATTATGGTAATTTCTTTACTCTTTGCCAGCAAAAGGGCTCTCGATCCACCACAGACGTGTTAAGATACCCGCCGAAAATCCCCACTCTTCAATTTTGATACTTTTCTTTATTGTTTTCATTCTCCACTGATAATGGCGCAGCCATTCACTACGTTTAGTCTGCTTTTCGGTTAAAATTCCCATTATTGGAATTATCTTATAACACTAGACTTGCCTTATATCCCCAAATCTGTCCTTGAGATGGAAACCAAATGCATGTCTAAATATGGAAACCTATCGGTTGGTTAATGATAAGAGGTCCAGCAGGGAAGGAGGTGAATGCAAAATTCCAACAATCGTTTTATGTAATTTCAACTAAACGCGCGAGGTGTTCGGAAAGCAGAAAAGCTAACGTCAGAGAATGCAAGTCGCAGTACTGGGAGAGAAAATACTATTACGGCTAGAATCACTGTGGTTGGGTTGAAAGTAAATATATGTTGAAATATGATGATATATGTTGAAAGTAAATATGTATGTAGTTCAAACGTATAACGTTTTCGTATGCATCTCGTAATATGCACAATGTAAAGCTAATGTTTCATGTACCTCTTGTCGTAAAGTATCATTGGGACATTCACTTGTAATCTATGTTCTAAGGTCTCACACACAATGCAATTCTCATGCATAATGTCGTACGTATGATTGTAGTCTTTGTATTTGTAGTTAATGTATGTTATAATGTATGTAGAATGTCGTTTCATATTCTTTGTAATTTAAGTTTTAATGTTGTAAGCATGTAGAACAAATGCATTACGCATTTCTCAGATTTAATGTGGTTTGCAGGAATGTAGTTAGTTTAGCGTATGGAGCCCACATGTACTTAGCTGTTCCTGATAAAAAGTCGCAAGTAAGGATGTAGTTTAAATGTATTATATATTTGTATGTTTTGAGTAGTATGCGCTATGGAGTCGCTTATGTATTATACTCGTTACACTTGTTATACTTGTATTAATGTTTTTTTTAATGTAGTATGTAGTTGTAGGATGTAGCATATAGTTTGCAGTTTAAATACGTTAAGTAAGCATTGAGTGGACTGCATCAAGTATTGCCTATGTTATATGTACTTTTAGTCCTAATGTATCATTGGGACGTGTTATGTATTCAACGTCCTAAAGTATTTAGTTTTATATATTCCTCAAGATAATGCTGTATGTATGTAGTCTTAACGCACGTATGTAGAACAAAGTCAAAACTCAGCTCTTGTGAATTTCAGCATTTAGTCACCATGCATTATATGGTACTAATGAATTATGTTGCATGTATGTATCTAATATCAAGCCATGTCTAGCAGCGTGACGCTGCGGTTTTCATGCCTCTGTACGGCCTTGTATGTCTTTGTGAATGGGATTGAAATATACGCTGGCTCCTCGGGGTCAATCTCTAGATGGTCGCAGGGCCAGGGTAATACCTGAGTAGTCGTAGAGAGCCGTCCGGTTGTCCTGTCCGGCTGTCACCTGTCACCTGTGGTTGGGTTAAACTACAAGCAGGGATAAAAGGAATGAAGGAGGCCGATTCCCTTACTAAAGATGTAGCTCCTGCTCTTGGTTCCAAAGCTATGAATTTAAAATGAACTAAGTGATGCGTAAAAAAGACGCACACAAGAAAATTAATGAATTCTGACAGAGCGAATGGAATTCTGTTCTCCAAGGCAGGAGAACTTATGAAATAATCAACGCAATAAACGAGAAAACATATCTCAATAACCCCTATTTACGTCAATTCATGTTTGGAGATGGGGCATCTTCTACTTATTACTATGAGAGAAATATAGCTTCCTCAAACAACTGTTTTTGCGGCAAGAGATGAGCTCCAGAATGCTACTCGTTCCCATGTCCTTTAATGTAAATACATTGCAGTGTTAGACCAACTACAAATGAGCTCGAGTCGCAAGGATATACAATACATAACTCAAAATTTCGTCACAAAATCATCAATATTGTAAATATTTGTCGGATCAAGGATAAGCTATTTGCTGTCAATAACTATTACGAAAACATCTTTACATCAGTATACGGACTTTTCTAAACACTAACAGCATAAAAATGTTTTGGAACGTTTCCACGGAGGTTCCGCAGGATGCTTCACTGGAACACTAGTATCACGAGATGGTATGTATCAGCATGTGGTCCAGTTCTGGTGTCTCGTATGATTCTTCTTCTTTTTTTTTGATGGATTTACCAGCACTGATCATTGTGTCTGTGGGGACAATGGATCTCCAGACCATTATTTAATAAAATGTCTCTTAGTGAAACAGACTATATTTAATTTCTTGGAGATAATTCATTTCTTTCAAAAGATTCATTATTAAACAAAAACATCTTTTTTTAATTTGTAAAATTATAAACCTATGCTGGCAAACGACATTAACTACCTGGCTTAAAATTATGAATATAGAACTATCATGTTTGCTTCATTAAAATTTCGTTATCTTATTTATAAGCTCACACATAGTAAATTTGTTTTATCAGCGTGAGGAGTAAAGACATAAATAAGACATTATGATTCTCGAATTTATGAACTTTATTGGCAATGCAATTGTATTTTATTTTTATTTCTTTATTCATCCTTAAAGTATTGTTACGAAATGCTCAGCCGCTGCAAGATAGCTTCCCAGCAAATCAGGTTTAGGATTGCCAGAAAATGGCTATGTAAGGCAGGGTTGCCATAATTTTCGAGAAATCGCCCATTTGGTGACAGAATTGGCAATATGTCATAGACAGACGGAGAACCTTCTGGAACGAATTCTTACTGGTTTAGCCGAGAATGTTCTAGAACACAAGCCAAAAGCTATACAAAACCCTGTTGGTATGCGGAGATTTTGTCACTGTCACGTCTATCGAGGTGAGTGTCTAATCTAGTCAGTGAGCATATATCTCGAAGTATAGTGCCGAGTTGATCGTCGAGTGCGGTGAGGGTGTCTCTTAGTGTATCGCGAGACAGTGCATCGTCGAGTTTCGTCTCAGAATGTGTTGAACTCCGGAAACGACAGAACAGAGTAGGGAGGTGTACTCTAGTGTATCATCGAGTGAATCGCGAGTTGTAACGTGGAGAGTCTCGCAGAGTACGTAAAGTTCCGAGAGAAACTGAGCAAAGTCGGGAGTGTACTGTAGTGATTTGCCGTGAAGCTGTCTCCACCGTTATAGCCTGATAGCCTGGAGGTTGTGTCACTTGTTGTTTTAGCGCGTTTATAGTAGCTCTTCGATGACTTTAAGCGTGATTTTGGAGCTGTCTTGAAAAATACTGTCCAATAAAATGTGTTTCGAGAATTAATCAAGTGTCATCTTATTCACTCCAAATCCACGAACCCCTTAACATATGTATGAAAAAAAAACGTAACAATATTTATGTTTCAAAATTTATCCCTCTAAATTATGTATTGAAGTTTGAAAATACGATTAATTTTGCTATTATTATTTAACATTGTTATAAATCTACTTAACAGTGAATGCGAGGCAATACCGGTTAAGCATCAGTAAAGACCAGTTGTTATCATTTATCCTGAACTGAAATGAACTGCCAAAATTTAACTGTCTTCCAAGAACTCGAATCTTGGATACATGTATCTCATTTCCATTCTGGTGAGAGCTAACGAAAAATAGAAGTAGTGGTATGATTCAAAATTATAAGATATTTGGTTAGCTAACATAATATACATTACGAAGGCTTTATAAATTCTTTGTTCTTCGTAAATAAAAATCATTGACTTTTTCCATCACCAGTACCAATATAGAAGAACTACATTTAGTGTTCAAAAAGCGAGAGAAAAGTCTTCCCAAATTTCTATACGTCATTTCAATTTCTTCTTCAAGTTTCTACACAACCCCCTAGACTAAACCTACAGACATGATATACAATTTATCATATTCGTCCAACTACTGCCACTAAAAATTGAATAAAGTTGACTACACATAAATAAATTTTCTGATAAAACTCGTAGAAAACAGTATATTTTATTCTACGCATAAAGTTTTTAAAGAAATAAAAATAAAAATTTAGTACACAAAACACTATTCTTTTAAACGAGAAGCTGGTGAGGAAGTCTAAAAAGCAATCATAAAAAGATTTAAAATAAATGCGAAAAGAATTATTTCCACAATCATTTTGCAGCAGAGGATGCATTTTTTGTTTCACGCATTTTCCTCTGCATCATCTTTATTGATGCGTTTCTGAGGAGATGGAGCATTCGGCAGAGTTTGGCGTTTTTCAAATGGTTATGGAAATGTCTTCAACACTGAAAAAAAAACTGTTTGCAAAGTGCTCTCATAAATGACTATTGATTTCCATCCAAAGACAGAACTAACGTGTAAAAATCAAGCGTGCTTTTAAAAATGTATTCCTCTTTAAAGAATTGATAAATTATCTCTGTTTCATACAAAGTCTTCATGTCCATGTGAAACAGATATTAGAATTTTGTATAAAACTCTTTGCACAGGATACGTTATTTATTTAAATATTTTTTAGTACCTGCGACAGTATCTTACGTAGTTGCGTTTGTTTTAAAGGAATGCTTAATGGGAAAGGGAGATGTAAATATTGTCATTAGAAGTTATTTCCATGAAAAGTCACGTTTTATATTATGCAAAATTTACATAGTGCTAAATTTATTGAGGAATAATTGGCGTAGTATGCATTAATACACAAGAAGAAGTTTACGAACATCATAACTTCATCAATAGTTTTGCAGATCTAATCCACTACAATTGCTGTACGACTCCTCGCAGTCCCACCGAGCAAGGATCTGATGATCTCCCACCCCTCTTCCCCTACCACTACGTCTCTTGAGAGGCCATTTCATTCAACATTTTTTAAGCGTTCTTATGCCACATAGAAACTGTATATATATATACAAACATCTAAGACTTCTATGGGAATACATCCCAAGATCAACGATACAGCAATGTCCCAGGTGTGATAGGAAACACACCAGGAAACCCATCTGAGGGTTTTCCTCTTCTTCCACAAAAAATACTAGTGGTGACCAGGAAAACCATCTGAGGGTTTTCCAGATCTTCCCCTACCTCTTAGTCTCGTAAGCGACTTTCGACTCACCAGTGTTTTCTATGTTATCATGCCAGACAAATACTTTATGCTCACAGTCTTGGTATTCAAACCTGCGACTAAGGATATGGCAGTTAGTGTCGTTTATACGATCACGGCAGCGGAATAATAATGTACAATAAAGCAATTGCAATATTTTGATACTACCACTTAAAATGATAATAATGTGACGGATAAAAATAACAGTCTCGCCAAAATTAAGCCTGGACAGATTAAGAGCGTTACAAAAATAGAGTCTGTCCAGCCAAAATTTTTAACAAGATTTAGCACGTGAGGGTCTGCAGTATAGTTCGCAAACGACGACATATTGGTCTAATGGGAACAAGCAAGTTGGACTATTCACTCAGCAGGTGCATCCTTACTTAAAAACGAATGCATAATATACCACATTAAACACTTTACAGCAAACCTCACTATGTAACATAGAACATTAAGTATGCGCTATTTATTTGCGGAGACAAAACCGTTTTAATTCCCTTAAAGCAAACCTATGTGTGTCTCTGTATCGTTAAAATACCAGGCATTAAATTTGAAATGTATTTGGAAAATCAGACTAAATGGGAAAATTTTTAAGGGTTCTGTTAATTCTGTAATAAAGGAAAATGAATTTTTTTCACACTTCAGTTACGGTTAAGATCCTTATGCGCCAATAGTGTAGAATTAGGATTCTGGATCAAAGAAATCGTAAATTGCGTTTTTATATGCTCTTCGGTATACAGGTTGCGCAAAAATGTTTTGTAAAGCGGATTTTACATACATTGCTTTTAAAAAAAAGCTGCATGATCAAATATCTCCCGAAAAGTTGGTTGTCGTGGATTAATTGTTCCAAATTGAGAAATAAATAAAATAATACAGATTTTAAGGATACCTTAATTTGGGTCAGATGAGAGATAATTAAGTCTATGCTATATTAGCCCATAAACAAAAAATACCAGTGGTAACCATATGCCATTCTTATTCATATTATCACTGAATATTTTTAGCCAAAAAATAAATTAGAATGCAACATCCAATCATATTTATCACCAAAGTAGAATATATAGAGCTAGAATCTCACATCTCATATACAGAGAAAGAAAGAGAAAACTGAAATATGTCATATACCCTACTTTACGGACTATAAGACGCACCTTAATTTTTAAGCAATTTCTTTTAATAAATAACATATTTAAAATTTTTGTTATTAAACTGTCAAGCGAGACTGAAAAACGTTCTTAGTTTATAAAATTGAATTGACCTTTAAAATCCTTGAAAATCGTCAGCTGGACTTTCTTCTTCTTCTTCTTCCTCTTTGTCGTCATCGTTATCCTCTTCATATATAAGACGGTCTTCGCTGCCATCGAGAGTGTTACTAGTTCTTGAAAGATTTAACAATAAAATCTTCTGTCACTCTAGACAGCGTTGCCATTTGAATCCATTGTTGCCAGGTACAGATAGGTTTCCCGCGGCATCGAATATATAACCGTTTTTAAACCGCAAGGAGTTTTAAGTCAATCACTGGACATTTTTATATCAGTTTCGAGTATAAGACGCACCTGAATTTTGTAAGTAATGTTTTGAAGAAAAAAGTGCTTCATATGGTCGGTAAAATATTGTAAATGTTTTGATACCATTCTTAAACAGAATTTAATGCCTCTCAATTCAAAAGGTTTCACATTAATTTGGATATATACTTAAAAGCTCCAATCATTCAATTATGTTTCATAAAATCGGTGAAATGTTATTTACTATTAAAATATAAAAGCAAGAGTCGCTTGACAGCTTACGCTTCTCAGTTGTTTGCTATTAATAACTCATAATATTAGGTAAATCGATCATTGTATCGGATACAACCTCACTGGTAAGAAAAGAGGGAAAATGGTAGGCAATAACGTCGTATTAAATACATCACTAAAGAGAAAGCGAAAGCTTTGAAGTGAAAAGCTTAAAATTAAGAGCTATGTTTAATCAAAGAGCAGTAATCAAGAATTTTTAGAGCCGATGAGCAGGTATCGAATAATCTGAACTTTTATTAGCGAAAGGGGTTAAATAAAAAGGGAAGGATCACTACATTATTAATATTTATTTAATAGAGTTATTCTAAGAAATAATATTTTAATTTCCACATAAAAGAAAAAAAATATATGTTTTTCAAGTGGTAATTTAATACACCAAGGGTTTATAATTAATGTATGGATGTAAAGAACTTAAGTACCAAATTAAAACTAAATTTTCATGTCAGAAATACACATGCTATGTTACTATGATGCAGAAGCGCATTTTAGGTTATTTGAATATGCGAAAGCACACGAGAATCTAAGAGAAGGGAAGCCATCATGTGCATTTTCCACTAAAAAATCGCTCGTGTTTATATTACGCATGGGAGGAACTTCGAAAAGTGTACGTAGCCAGTTCGTTCCCTTGAGCTGGAACCTAGATCGAACTACCAGCATTCAGCGGGCTTAACCACTCGGCTTCTAGTGGGTGACCGATATAGAAAGCTCTTCTTCTATTATTCTGAACCATAACTTAGTCACCGTGTCCCACGAGGAAGATACGTTGGTTTGAAAGGTCCCTTCAGGAGGCAGAAACGAGACAGACTCGTCAAGGTTAAATGTGACCTGGGCTATTACTCCTGAAAAGGATTAGTAGTTTCGTGTTTTCTAATCCACAAAGTGCGGCGAAAATGGAAAAAGGAAATCTTTGGTCTAATTGATCATACTGTCTCCAGAGCTTGTTTAAATGAGAATCATACAAAGAATGTTCCATAAAAAGACGGAGTATATGAAAGCATTACCAATCCTTTTAGCTGACATTGTAATTGGAACTTCTGCTCTCATAGAAACGTGTCTTAAATGATCGTCATTGTTAATTCCTCTGTAGATGGCGCTGTTCAGCATCCTTGAGTGTGACAATAAGTTATTTAATTAAATATTTAATTTGATTTATTTCGCGCTTCTAAATAGATGTTGACAGCTGGTGGAAGGGGATTAAGGAACCTTCTTTATCATAAACTAAGAGCAGTTTCAGAGTTCTTTGGAAGAAAAAATATGAAGCAAATATTTTGAGTTTTGCAGGACCGTGAAGTAATTAATAAGATAACAATGTTTCTGTTGTGCTGATATCCAAATAAAATTACTAAAAAGGGGGTACTGGCTTTTTACGTTTAAATAAATAAATATTTTCATTTGTCTAGCACTTTTATTAATTTAAATATTGATAATAGACATCATTTTTATCGCATAGACTTGAAACAAACTGCCCAGTTTTTTGGTAGACTGACTGATATGTAAATGAATTTATTATATGATCCCCGTTAATAGACTTGATTTTATTGCATAGACATAAAAGATGTGTCCAATTAAAAAATATTCTCAACTCATTGCTTTCTATAGAGCTACTTGCATAAAAGTATAATTTAATCTTATTATATGATCCCTGTTATGTAAAATTTGAATACGTTAGGATACTCGTCCTTGACTTAAAATAAAGAGCTCTAAAGAGTTAGAAACAAATACTTCCATAAGCTTCGGCTTAAAACTGTTGTACATATTCCAGCAACGTTAATCATTAAAACTTACTTTCCCCTGATGTCACCAGCTTAAACTCAATACCTTTGAGAACACATTCAGCGAGAAACTGCAGAATAAAAGCAGCTCGTTTTGTTGGGAAATATTTTCGCTGGAATAAAGAAATAAAACTTCACTAAATTTGCTGCTAGATTGTTTGCTTTTGGTGTTAATGTTTACTAAGAGTTAGTTTTCTTCTAAGTTTGCATGTAAAGAAAAGTAACGTTTTATAAATGTTTAAAACGTAATAAATATTTTATAAATTGGGCCATTGAAATTCAAAGGCATAGAAGGGTTGAATTTCTTTGTAAAATCTGCCACATCGTGTGGCTGCTTCCAGAATTATTTGAATTTGATTAGTAACAACTTTCGTAAGATGAAGAATATCTCGAAGTTCAGTTTTTAAGAAACATTTGCGCCTGTCATCCTTTGTTTCAAAAAACAGTGCATTCAACTGATGAAGAAGATTCGCAAGATACTGTTTGATTCAATTGTTATTTGTAGCCTTATACACTGAAAGAGCAGAACATCCTAAATCATTTGACATCCGCGATTAGAATTGAGTGCAGCGATAGTGAATATGCAGGCCATTGTCAAATAAGTATTGTTAATTTGCGTATAGATTTCAAACCTATAATATGCGTGCAATATAGCTAGAAGAAAAACAAAACTAAGTTAGAAAAAAAAAAAATCTGAGACATTTCAGATTTTATATTACGCCCAAAGAGGCGTTTTTTCAACATTTTGTGTATTACCTTTATTTATTAAATATCACTGTCATGATCCTGGACCAATTCATCTCTTCGGGTTCGTTTTCATCCACTTATGAATGTTATTCGTCGACTCTATTCGTATTAATAAAATTGGCACACTTATGCAGGTTTAACGATAACATGAACTATATTTTATTGAACTATATATATATTCCTTTCACAAAGTATTTTTTTCACAATTACATTTTAAAACGCATAACTATTACATTTAACCTTTCAGTTTTTAATAATAACAGATCAAACTTCAAACTTTGGAATACGAAAATAATCAATTCAAAAATGTTTCTCACGAGCCTCCGTCTTTCTCGCATCAAGCACGTTTTCTTCTTCTCGTAGCCAGATTTTGCTTTCTCTCCGCTTTTCAGATAGACAGTTTTTTTTTCACACGAGCAGGGCTTGGTTGGTAGCTTCCTCTTACCGAGCATGTGCATGACACGCCCCTGCCCAGAATGAAATTTGTCCTTTCTTTAGGACGTATTTCATTAATCAATATCCAAGCAAATTTTCTGTACACTACTTTTACACAATACAAATCTCGTACAATATTAAATAAAACAAAACAGAACAAACAATATAAGATACAATCATACAGAAAGCAAAGAAAAAAA